>CABFVX010000416.1:139476-211972 GCA_902151425.1 Timema shepardi
CCCCCCCCTCGACTTAGTGGGTTATAAAAGGGTGGTAGTTAAGGCGCTGTACAGCTTCAATAATATTGATATTGATTAAAATTTCATATTACTTTGTAACTCGAATCACACCAAACTAAGAGAATCGATTGGGTCTTAGGCCAATGCAAATGCCACAATGTGCTTAAAATATGTTAGTTTGTTTTTAATAATTACTGCGAAGTAAAGTAAATGCTTATCAATTATTACCATATTGATTGGAAAATAAGCCACACTTTTTCCCCAAACATAACCTTTATAAAAACTTTGTATATTATATAATCACATACTTGGATAATCCGTAGTAGATATGTTAACTTTGATGGGTAAAGATATCTATTGAAATAGTTTATAAACACAACAGGTGGTGCTCTTGACCACATAAGCTTATTGAAGAACTTATAGGAGTAGGGTCCAAAACTAATCTAATGATTTTTTTTAATGAGTAATTTTTTATTTAAATTATAAATTTAACCAATTTAACTAGGATATGATTTGATTTGATAGCTGTTATTCAAAATTTGCAAATATTATTTGCTTCAATTTGAGATTCGATTCAAACTCAAAATACTTGATTGGCAGATGTCTAATGGTAGTAAAAAACCATAAATTGGACAGATTAGCTGAGTGAGATAAAATTGATGTATTTTAGAGAGAGCAGGATAGTTCTCCAAGTTTTTTGGTTTTCTTTTCTCTTATTCTTGATTTCCATTTATAACAAATAGCTTCTAAATTGTAGCTATATTTAACCTTAAATTTAAGAGAATGTAAAGTAGTTTTATTTTGATGAAATTTTCCTTTCCCCCCTGTTTATTGGAAGATGTTAAGAATAGCTACCAAAATATTTAAATCTTATTTCTTAATATTCCTATAACCAATCAAAGTTCCCACCCGAGAAAATATATTCCTCTAGACAAAGACGATTGGTAAAGAAGTAAAAAAATGTGTTTAATGACAGTCATATTGAGACTAAATGCAAATATTTTAAATTTAAGAATGATTAATTTGGCCACAATTTTTTAATTATAGTGCCATACATACCACTTGAGTTTGAGTTGATTTTTAAAAATCTCATGCCGAAAAAAGCATTTTATTTACCACAAATCAGGGTCTTATATCATCAACAATAATATGGATTCCTAAAACTTAATATAAATATATTTAATAAAAAACACATTTAATTAGGGCCTAAACCAATTTGATATGTTTGTATTGTTTGAATGTTCAACTCTGCATTACTACCTAGGCTTATTTTGTTTACTTATTTTTTATAAGTTTAAATCTATACAAAAAGACTTAGAATTTGATATATTCAAGACCAAAAGATTGTGTAAGAAATTAAAATTTGACTAAAGAAGACTTTTATCACCGGGTTTCACTAACTGCTTAGTTCAGTATGTAAAGAAGACAAATAATATTGATCTAAATGATTAGGATTTCTAGTCTCAAATGTAAAAAAGAGGTTCTTGCACATTTTTACTTATTTCTTAGTGCATCAATTACCTATAAATGGTGACTTTTAGGCACGATAGCAAGATATTTGTTGTTGATAAATGAATAAGCCAAAGCTTGATCAATCTTTTTTTTACCGGTGTTAATTTATGCAAATAAGAAACTCCATACCTTTCCCAGTGTGCGGGTCCCTGTTGAGTCCTCTCTTTGGAGAAAAGCATATGCTGTCCTGTCTTATGAGGGGTGGTCTTTTCAAACGTCCGCCTTCACCACCAGCGGATTGCTGCCTAGCAGACAACTCTAGTAGGTCCTGATAAATGCTCACTGTAACATGAATAGCATGAAATATAAAATGTTTGATCAAATGGTAATGTGCCTGCCATCTAATTTAAGTATCTTGAGTGAATTCTCCAATGAGCCAAAAATGTATTAGCGTGAAATTTTGTTTGCCCTCTTCCTTAAGTGATTTAGGCTATATGGGTATGTTTTCTCTCTCTAAATTCATATATAGAAAAAAATTATGTTAAAATATTTTAATTAACATTAAAAAATGGAAAAAAAAGTGGGCTCTACATCACTGGAAAATTCTAGGTCCTAAAGTTCACATTGAATAACAACACATCAGTGTAATTTATAAAACACACCTGATTCCATTTTCACCAGAAAAGAGCAGAATTCCTTAAGCCATAAATCACACAGGATTCTGTTCCCCTTGTGGAAGATGTATCATGATGTGGTAAGAAAATGAGTTAAAATACAATTTTATGTTGTGTTTTAAAAACTAATTTTTTGAAGGGAGAATTTCTGGAAGGCCACAACTAAATATCTTACTTGTCTTTTGTTTAAGCTCTTCAGAGGAGGTCAGAGCAGCGTGAACCTTCTCAGTGTCCAAATCTTCATTAACAATGTCTCTGATAAGAGTGGTGAACTGGTCAGCATATGCTCGGTAGCTCACCAAATAGTCGTGAACACCAACTAGTCCACACTCTTCAAACTGGTGAGTAAACATAACCAGATATGGGTAAATGAGAGGTATAGAAACATATAATTAAATGCATCTGGAAATTGGTGTAGTACAACGAATAAAAGTACCACATTGACCCGAAAATGGGCCGCACGTTTTTCTCAAAAACATACTTTACAAAATCTTAGTGTGGCCTATAATCGCACCCTTAAATAATACATAACAAATATTGTACCTTTTAGGAATGAATGTAGTTATATCAATGGGTACTTGAATAAATACTTTCATTATTTAACTCTCTTTTTTTACTATAAAATGTAATAGTTAAATTTCAACTTTATTTTACATATTATATAATATGAAACACAATGGTCATCATTACCTGAAGAAAAGGCATGGTCTTTTAATAAATAAACTATTTAACTCATTTTAAAGTAAGAATGAAATTGCTATATTAATAATAAATAGATCGTTATTAAAAAATCTTGCAGCAATGATTTAGACAGTTAAAGCAAATAATGTAAAATCTTAAAATTATAAATTTTTAAACTATAAGAATGAGAAATTTATCCATAATTTTTGTATCGATAGCAATTTTCCACTTAAATTTGAGTTGATATTTTTTAAATTTCTAGCCAATATAGGAATTTTATTTACAGAATTTTCGTCCCGATATTAATAATTATTTTATTTACTACAAATCAGTGAATCTAATAATAGTTTATTTAAAATGAAGACGTTCATTAAGAATATTTAAAATGTACTTAGCACACTTTTTCATTTTAGTGTACTTGGGTGCTATCTTGCACTAAGCTGTGTTCTTACAGCCCTATCTTTTTTTTATCTAAACAACATTCTTAGCAAGTTTTCTCCATTTCTGAGCTTGACAGATTTTTTTAAGCTCTGTGTCTTACTACCCATTTTGGGTATATGCTTATTTATGTACTAATTATGATGATGGGTTAAGGATGAGGAAGATTGAATTTAGAAGAAGTTTACCCACATTTGTGTGGATATGTTTTTCTTATAGAGATACATTATATGTTTGCATCCAATGTCCTTTAAGTTATACCTTTTTATACATGTTACCATATATGTGTCCTATCATTCTTTACAATTTTTCATTTTTTCCTTTTGTGTTAGTTTTTTGGTTTCTTCTTTTAGGAAGTTGTGTTGTGTGGTGCACACTACTCCCTGAAGAGTTCCTATAGAATGAAACCTATGTCGGGGTATTGGGCGGTGACGGTCAATTTTCTTTAAGGGACAACCATTACCTCTTTGTCCAATGGCAGCAATGTAAAGTGGGAACTTTGTTCTTCTTTTCATTGTGAAAGCCATATTGTACTTGTTCCTTTTATTGTTTCTATCCACCTTTCCTATACCTTCTTCCAAATAAATGTATATAGAGATATATATAGCTAGCTAGATAGATAGATAGATATACAGATAGATAGAGAGCACGTGTGGGAAACCATTTAGGAAAAACTACCCTCAGTATACTCTACCAGGATCAAACCACATCTCCCAGTCATGAGCAGTCTAGTCTATAGCGTGAGTAGCGCATTAGACCATGCAGACTTCGAACCGGTATACACAAAAAAGAAATAGCTTTTTACAAGAACTCCAGAAATTGCAGAGACCATAAATCTGTCAAGTTCAAGTCCCCTAATGTGTCACTGACCTTGACCATAGATTTGAGCAAATTGCGCACATCCGCCATGAGCTTATGATGAGCCGCAAGACGACTGCGCAACACCATGGCTTGGTTTTTAGCACAATCCTGAGCCATGTATAAACTTTCTTGAAGACCCAGGATCTGTTGTTGCAAGGACTTTATTCGGTCTACAAAACACACAAATATATCAAGACAAGGACTCTTGATCAAGTGGTTAGTGTGAAAATTAACCTATTTTTATAAAAGCTTATCTAATCCTCTTTCTTTAATAATTGCTTTCCTACCCTTCCCTTACATTAGATTTTCTTTACATTGTTTTCAAAAATTTCTGAATCACTAAACAAAATTAATAAAAGCCTAATGGATTGGAAATATATAATAAGGAAATGTAGGAACACTGTACATTAAGATGACGATCGATTTTCTTTAAAAGGCAACCATTACCTCTTTGTCCAATGGCAGCAGTGTAAAGTGTGAACTGTGTTCTTCTTTTCATTGTAAAAGCCATATTGTGTTCCACCCTTTTATATGTTTCTTTCCACCTTTCCTATACCTTCTTCCAAATATAATACAATTAATGGAAATTAAGTGATAGTGAAGGAAGCCAACATGCAGGAATCGTTAGGTAGGTCTAGATGGAGACAAACTTACTTACTTACATACATTACGGTTTCCAGCCTGTGACCTGGGTAAATTTATTATTCAAGCCATATATTTTCCACTACTGGCATGCTAGGCCTATAATAGCTTAATACACCTTATAATCTAACTTAAGACTAGGACAGGCACAATATCCTGTCCCTGGCCGTTAATTAACCACTATAAAATGGTAAATCCACATTTCATCTGTGATACAATTTTCTGCCATGCTGGGAACAAACCCGGGACCCTTAGTTCAGTAGACAGACATGCTACCAACTTAGCTAAGATGTTGGATACAAAAAAAAAAGATCTAAAAACCTAAATATCCTTTCAGGTTGGCTTCTTTCACTATCACTTACTTTAAATTAATGTGTAGCATTCCTACACTGTTATATTATTAATCATTATACAATTATTCATAATTATAATAACAAAGAAAAGAGTTTTAAATTCATTTTGTGATTATAATTTTTTTTCTTAAAAAAAAAAAACAATGCAATTTTGGTAGAGTAAGATAGAGTGGATCATGTGGTGGCAAACTAATATGAAAGTCAGACATGAAATATTAACCTGAAATGAGCACTTCAACTGTTTGAATCCATACATGGTTGATTGGTCCCTCTGGCACTAACATCTGTACAAGACTCTCTTCCTGTGGAGTGACTGACTGATCACATCCCACAGCTAACTGGCAAGTCTTCTCACATTGCTCCAACAACTATAAACACCAAACCAATCAAATAGCATATATGACCATTAAAATAAAAGGGAAATCCATAAAATAACTAGATAGAGTTGGAATGGGGAGCGAAGGTCTGTAATAGATTACTTCCTCCTCTTGAACAAGGAAATTAAATAGCAAAGTGTAAATGTTGAGGTGATACCAAGTGTGTATCTAGATAGTGACTACAAGTTTCTGGTGGAAGACAAAGTGGGATGGGAATGTAAGAGAAAAGTAGGAACGCATGAAATAAGGACGAATAAGGTAAAATCTTAAAACTAAGGAGGAGAGAGAACTCTCTTTAAGAAAGGCAAGAAGCTTATTGCCTCAAGAATGAGATACAAAGTGTAGAGGTGGAAAGGTTTATAAAAAGTTTGGTGGGAGCTGTAGAAGAGGTATGTGGGAAAGCAAGTGATAAGAGGAAATGGAAGGAGACGCCATGGTGAAATGACAGAGTGAAGGAAGCAGTGGAGGATAATAACAAAGAATTAAGAAGGAGTTTTAAAAATATAAATGAGTAAATAGAGGAAGAGAATTGGGAGATGAGTGAAGTTTAAGTTATAGGAAACGAGTAAGGTTCGGATGACAAAATAGACAGGTGCTAGAAACGGATGTGAAAGGAAGAAAGAAGGTAGCTGTGTTAAGATAGAGAAGGGGTGGAGAAAATGGTTCCATTTTTTTATTTTTTATTTTTAAGTGAAGCAGGAGAGTGCTCTTTCACCATAGTTATTTGTAATAGTAAAGTAAACGTCCATGAATAAAGTGGCAAGAAAACTCGAGGAAAGAATGAAAGTCATGATGTTTGCTGATAACTTGATGGTATTGGGGGAGAAGGAAGAGGAATTACAGGAACAGCTCCTAGAAAAGAATGAGGAAATGAAAGTGTGGAATAAAATTGCCACGATGAAGTGTGATATAATGGTAATGACAAGGAAGATAATAAGGCCTAGTAAAGCTATAAAGTTGGATGGAGTAAAGATGAGAAAGGTACATAGTGTAAAATATCTTGAAAGCATGATTGAGGCAAAGTGTGAAAGTAGAGAGGATCTAGTGAGAAGAGGACTTCAGGCAGAGTTGTTCTATAGGTGTGTAACAGACCTGCTATGGGGAAAATAAGTCACTTTTAAGTGTAAGGAAGTGGTGTATAAGGTGTACTTTGTACCCATAGTCACATATGCAGCAAAAACAGGCAGAATGATTGCAAGAGAAACTAGTAAAGTGGATGCCATGGGAATGAAGTTTGTGAGGAACATGTTAGCTGTCACAAGGATAAATAGGATTAGAAATGAATATATTGGGGAAAGAATGGGGGTATAAGGAGTATATGAGATAGTAGAGGAAGCTTGGTCCAGATAGTATGGTCATGTGATGAGGGTGTAAAAGGAGATTGCCAAAGATAATTATGAAGATGAAGTATGAAGGAAGAAGTTTGCAGGGGGAGACCAAGCATAGCAGATAACAGAAAGCGTGCAATTAAGAGGAGAAGAATGGAAGTGATAAAAGGAGGAAGAATTGTGGAGAAGATGGAGAAATTTTACTAAATTGACCCAGCCATAGGCAGGAAACAATTGATTATGATCATTTTGTTAATATTATTAAAAAATTATAAATAAAATTTTTCATAAATAATTTAAATCCATTAAGTTATAAAATTAAGCATAATATAATAATAATAATATTAATAATAATAATAATAATAATAATAATAATAATAATAAAAACAAAAACAAGCACTGCATCTTAAAACCTGTTCTGGTTATACGCGTAAGTATTCGTTACACTAATGGGTTAGGAAATGGGAAGGTTTAATATATAGAAACTGAACCCATATTTGTGTTAAGAGAGTGGAAAACCATTTAGAAAAATCACCTCCAGTTCACCTGAGTGAGATTCAAACCTCGATCTCCCCATCCTTGCCAGTTTATCTCAACAGGCAACTAGTGCGTTAGCTAGCTAAGGCACCAAGGCGGGTTGGATTCCGATTTGAATTCATAATTTGGGATTAGTGGGTCAAATGAAGATTCAACTCAACTTTATATAATATGAATCCAACTTTATATAATATGTCCTAAAATAAATATGAAAAATATGTAGAAAATGAACACACAAATAAAAGAAAACACAAAAATAAGTATAATATATAGAGGAATCATTTTCTATTCCTAAAAATGGTTCGAGTGAAATCAAGTAACTAAAACCAGTGTACCTGAAGGAATGCAGTGTCATGAGCAAGAGCTTCAGATGTCCTTGTCCTCAAGGCCTCATGGTGAAGTAGTGCAGTACATGTGTTCCCCACCAGTGCAGCCAAGCCCTGCTCTAAATTCAGACGCTCTGCACGAACAGACACAGATGTATCAAACGCCGCCATTACCTCTGAAAGGGCGGGGTTGGCACCAGCTGCCCACTTTAGACGTTGCTCCACACTAGACACGAGAGCACTTTGTTGTTGGCGGGCCTCACTGAGACGAGGTTGAAGACTCAAGAGGGCAGATGAAGTCTTGCGCAGTTCTAACATAAAGCTAGGTCGACCTGCAAGTAAAAAAATACTTAATAAGAAATCGTTTTAAATTAATTGTTTTATGATCATTGCATTTCATCAAAATGATTAAATAATCATAAAATACATTGAGAATTAACTAAGCCATAATACTGTATTGGCCTGAATATAGAACAGCCTCAAATACAATACAACCCTAAAGTTTTGAGGTGTTCTACATGAAAAATAAATAGTCTCAAATATAGTACAACCTGACATTATGACAGTAACATTGTTGACAGTGAAGAGGAGGAAATCCTCTCCATTTAGGCTTTGAGCTTCCCACCTGTTAATAGAGTGACACATTCTCTCTCTTACTTTGTTTTGCCATTGAGTCTATTAATAGAAATGCATGCTACAAAATAGGCCTACATTGGAATCTAACTTTTTTTTCAGTGAAAAATGTTAGGCTGTGTATATAATACAAATACAGTTTTGCGAAGGACATTTTTAGGGGGAAAACATCGCATTATATTTGAGCCAATAAGGTATTACTTATATAAATTTTCCTTTACATTGTTCAGTGCCTATTTAATTATGACCCAAAGGAACCAGATCAAATCATGTGCAGGTACAATGGGATGGTTTTTCCATACTTGATTCTAAGGAATGTTTGTGAATGTACTTAGGATATGCCTTTTATATCTTTGGTCTGGGCAAGAGTTGGGCTAAATAGGTTACAAGAGACAGTAGAGAAAATAAGGGCAATATGGTATGAACAGATGAACAGATGTAATGAGGATGGAAAAGGAAAGTATCCCAAAGAAAATGATGGGGTTGAGGTTTAGAGGGAAAAGATCACAAGGGAGGCCAAGGAAGAAATGGGAGTAGCAGATAACATCAAGTGTGTGAATGAGAGAAGAATGAACTAAAGTAAGGAGGGAAGAAAGGTCGAAGGACAGAAGAAGATAGAGGCATTTTACTAAACTCATCGGTCCACAGGTTGTAAAATAGTTGATGATGATAATGGAGACTAAGCAATAAAAATACTTTTAACTTATGTACTAACTGAGTGGAGGCAGTGGTGTGGCCGCCTGCAGTAAAAGTGTGTCCTCATGCAGCCAGTGGTGTGCCGTGAGCTGCAGTTGTAACCTCTGTAAGGTGGATCTACGAGCCTCCACCTCGTGCTGAAGGTGTGAGGCCCCCTCCCGCCTTCTCCACGTGGCTTCAAGGTTGCTGGTGAGACCACTGGCCTGAGCCAGTGTTCCTGTCGTGAACATGCCTCGTTTCATACACAGGTCTACTGCTTTGTGACATAGCTCCTCCAGTGCTACCTTGCTCTCTGCGCCTACATCGCGAAGTTCCACCTCCACTGCAACATAATAAACATAAAAACTTTTAGAATATGTGAGCAGTGATCCAACTCTGATTGGAGGTCTATGAGATTATTTGAGACATTCAGCCTATCATTCAACCAAACTTGGTATGCTATTACAATGAGAACAGTTTAAAATCGAAAATTAAATATAAAAAAAGCATTAAATTAATATTAATGTATTTCTCTTAAAGATAACATTATTTTTATTTTTGAGACACAAATCTATACAATGAAAGGATAAAGAGTATTAATACAAAGGCTAAACACTGCACTGTGTCATACACAATGAAAATGGTTCATTAGTATACTAAGAAGCATCAAAGGCCTATACCTCCATCTTTAAACCTTTTCACAATAGTACAAAATACAAGGCTGTTTGATGAGTATAACAATAAGTCAATAGTTACTCGCTACCTTCTTTTCATGTTAAAGTTATGTCCAATGATTGGTGTAGGCAATCAATAGCCCTAAAGCTGATCACTCTTTAGCCGACTGTGGTACAATCAGTTGACACAATTATCATAATGGTAATCGGTAATACATAAACCAAATCCTAATGTCTAAATGTATCTATCACTCTTTTCTAAAATATTTGTTTTGCATTCATTTGCGAACTCTATTTCATAAGTCATATATTTAAAAATATTTTATCAAGTTTGATTAACCTGTAACATTAAGTCCAATCCTTTGTAACAAAAGACAAAGTGCAAGGCCCAGTGTCTGCGATGTTACACCTAGCAATTGTCGACTAACATAATCCGCAGTGAATCGCCTGATTGGTTTATTCAGATGGTCATCATCATATGCAGCCCCTATTCCTCGGGTGGTTTGATTGCACAGCATAAAGAACTCTTGCATCGTTTGAAGTCGTTTGATTAGGAAGATGTCTTCAAGTACACCCCTTGTGGCTTCATTGAAAACAGGGGCCTAATAAACATTAAGAGGAATCAACAATTTATTATTATTAATTATTATTCATTTCAATCTAGGCTAGATACACGAGATTTTTGGAAAGTTCACATGATCCTGCAGACAAATAAGAATAATCGTCAACTGTTTTCAGCCTATGGCCAGGTAAGTTTAATAAAATACCTCAATCTTCCTTTATACTTTAACCATTCTTCTCCTCTCCCTTCCACACTTTCTGTTATCTGTTCCTCCTATCTTTTTCTTGGCCAGCCTTGCAGTCTTTTTCCTACATCCTTCATTTCCATCATTTTCTATGACAACCTCTCCTTCTCATTACATGCCCCATTCCATCCCAGTCTTGATTTTCCTACTATTTCATATTCTCCCTCTACTCTACTGCAAATAAATTGTTTTGATTTATATCAAAAGTATGACCAATTTATTTAAGTGGACATTTTGACTAGGATGTGACTATAGTAGCACTCTGAATTTTATGAAGGCCACAGAAAGAAATAGTGTAGCCTATTTTCAGGTCAATATGGTTAGTAGTTCTGATTAGTTAAAACAATTTAGAAAATGTGTTCTCACCAACATGGCCTTGGCTTCTCGCACTTGATCCACCTTCTTCCAGCAGGAAGGAGTTTCAAGAGTCTCCAGCGCTGCTATGAGGGCGTTACCGTCTAGGTGGAGCTTCTCAAACAGTCCGTTGAAGCCCATGAGCAGCATCTGTCCAGGAGTGAGAGCTTCCTCATGGTCATCAGGACCTCCCAAGTCAGCAGTTCGTTGCAATAGGGAGTTGAACTGGGCTTGAAGGCTAGCTACTACCAATTGGCATCCCACATGCGGAGACTGAAAGATACAACTCTTCACTTTAGGGATGGACGGGAATGACTTTTTTTTATTTCGGGACGGGAAATGAGTCAAAATATCGGGATTCAGGATGGGAACAAGCCATTTTAAAATTACCTTTTAGAATAATCTTAGATTTAAAATAAATAGATTTCTAAACTAATATGGTAATACATGTTAAAGTTATAATATTATTAAAACCCGCTTCGGGGACTGCATGGTCTAAGGCATCACTCTCGCAAAAAACTATACTGCCGTAGACGGGGATATTTATTTTGATCTTGTTTGGATGTAATAAGGTTTTTTTTTTCCTAAATGGTTTCCCACTCTATCCACGCAAATGCAGGTATACTTCTAAATTCAAGCCTTCACATTCCTAACACACTAGAGTAATTAGTACATACGTGTATAGCAAGAACCGAGGTGCTAAAAAAATTGCTAAAGTTAAAAAAAATAACATAAAATTAATAGAGGTGTGTGCAAATAGCATTTTTTTAAATCAAATAACACAATTTCGAATTATAATATCGAATAATACAATTAATAAAATAGGTAATTTTATTGTATTTTTGATTGAAATTATTTTTAATACTCTAGTTAATGTCTTTTGAAAATTGTGTTTTATATTTAATTATTTTCGCAGTGAAAAAATATTACAAAACATAGTGTTTGACACCTCTTCAATCTGCTCTAAGTATGAAACTGCAAAATCTTATCCAGGTTTGAAACCTCTTAAAAGTTACTTTTCTTAAATGTTCTCTCTAGATTTGACACCCCTTATACTCTACTCCTGTCTGGCTCACAAATAACATGCTGAAACCTCATAAATGGTTGACCTTAGCAAGCTACCTATTTTCCCCCCTCAATCACATCTACACCCCAAAAGATAGAAGAATATATCAATCCTTCTATAAATCTTTCAAGCTCTTTCACTTGCTGAACCCAACAAATAAGTGTTATAGACAGAGCACAAAAAGTCACACGCCTCTCTCTAAACTTGTTTGTCTTTCTACAAGTGGTAAAATAACCCAGGCAACCAAGTTTGCTAAATAACAAAGAAGAAAACTGTCTACAAAAGCAATTAAGAGTAATGAGTCGGCATTAACTGCAAGAGAATGTGTGCCCTTTGTTTTGTTTCCCTCAGAAACTTTTCGGTGAAAGGGTCTATCCCACCTGACATACTGGGAAATAAATAAATTCCTGACCATTTCCCGAGGGTTCAGGATACCCCCCCTCCTACTCCCGGCCGCCACCTCTACCTCACTTACATGCCAGTCACTGTTATGTTTATGATGATGTTACCTATAACTTAAAATGTATGATATTTCAAAATAACTTTTTATTTTTATAATCTATCAATTTAGCATACATTCATGAAATGTATATAAATCTATTACTAAAAGATTGACCATAATAAGAGAAACCAACTTTAAAAAGATCGTCAAAAAGCTATATTAAGTAAAACATTGAAAGGAGGATATAAGGGCAAGGCCTACACACCAGGAAATTGTAGACCTCAAAGTTCAGAAGTTCTTCTGCTGAAAAGGGGACTGATGTACCACAAAAATTTCATAGCTAAGTGTTTTGTTGGCTTTTAATTGTGAACTTTGAGGCTTACAGTGTCTTGGTAAGTGTGTAGGCCTTGTCCTTTTATCATCCTTACAATGTTCAACTTTAAAAAAAGCACATTTTTTATAGAAGTCTCAAAATATGAAATTATAATCAAATCATTTTTAACCATTTTGGTTAAGTTAAAACAGAAACTTCTTTAACCAAGAGTTAAATATGAAATTGGACAAGTCATTTTTATTTTCATTTATTTGAGCTATTTAACGTGAACTTGATGAAATGATTGTTTATTTCTAGGGCTGTCAAACTTGATTCCTCGATACCCTCGATTCTTACTGGTATCTAAAGAATCGAGAATCGATCTTAATATTTTGACTCTCACTACTTTGATTCTTAGCTCTCAATAAAACTGGCAACTAAACAAAACGGCTATATTCAAAATAGGTGATAATCAATTATTCCTCATATTAGCTTAGTTGCCATTTCACTTAAATGCTGGCAAATTGTAAATATAGCGTATGACCCCGAATATAATACGACCCTAACATTTTGAGGGGATCTACATGAAAAAAATGGTAAAGAATATAATAGAAACTGACATTATGACAGCAACAAGAGGTAAAACCCTAACAACTTTGACACATTAAAAAAAAGAGTAATAGTTTAGTAAGAATGTCAGAATATATGAATCAATTTTAAACAAACAATCGATATATAGTATGTAGACTAGGGATGGCAGTTTTCCGTAATGTATCGCTATATCTATCATTAATTGATATAGCACAACATGTATATTGAAAGCTACGATATTCCTATCAAATTAAAATGGTCGCTCTCCTGTAATTATATTCACTGTCAATTTTGAATGTTTTATTTAGCTCTTTAAATAAGACAAGTTTAATGAAAATAGAACAAAACTCGACGTAGTTAATAAAAATGACGCACAGAACTGTTAAAATTATTTTAATTCACTAGATTTTCAATAGTTTGTTGCCAAAACTTTATCACTAATTTAGGACTAGCTAATGCGCATGGGATCAATTATGGTGGACAACTTAAAATTTTTGTAACACGTGAAATGTGTTCTTTCTGTTATGAAATCTGCCTTTTGTTATATTCATTTTCAGTTTATTTGAATTCTTGGTTTTGATTTTCAGTTTTGAAGAATTTTAGTGTGTGTAGTAAATATCTATAAGATTGTGAGATTAAAGTTTCAAACGACATGTGTTGTAATGATCGAGTCAAAGTTTCGTATTGAGGGGAAAGTAAGGTATCAAGCACATCAGATTTTCTATAACTAATGCTTGGAAAAATAATGAAAAAAGAAATGTTCAAGAATCGGAATCGAGGCTGACTTAAGAATCAGAATCAAGAAAACCGGTATTGTGACTTCTCTAATTATTTCAGCACATTACTTAAAAACTAACTGAAAGCTAGAACAGACACAACATCCCAATCCCTGCCTGGTGATACATCACTGTGAAAGGGGAAGCCTTCATTTCATTAATGATACTTTTTCAGCCATGCCAGGAATCAAACCTGGGACCCTTAGCACAGTAGACCGTTTAATGAAGGTGTCAGACTTGAACCAGTCAATATCAATTAAAAAACAGGTTTTCTAAATAATTGGAAAAATATACTAAGTCATTAGAAAATAAAAATGTAAATTTATTTGTCTTACATCCATCTCCATGATAATGTATCTGAGATGCATTTCAAGTCGAGCTAAAAGGTCGGTGAGCGGGCAACCTACGGCCTGAATAATGTCGTCTAGCTCCTGCATCATAAAACACACAGTAGGTTCTTCTTGTTGGATTGTCTTTACAGCTTCTGGCAGAATGATCGTGTGGAAGTTGAAGTTAAGTTCCTAAAACAAAGTATTTAAAGATTTAAAGTGAACTTTTAAAGTCTTTAAAAAAACTGCCTGTGTGATTTGACAAAGAATAATAAGCAACAAGAGACAGCCGGTAGGAGTCTTCAAGGACTTTAATTTAGAGTCCAAGTCTGAGACAAGAATAAGATCAGGCTTGAAATCAACAGTTCTATAATTTCAGCAAATTCAAGCTTGATATATAGGCTATTTCTGGGCTGTATTGTGTTTCTGGTGATGGATTATAAATGTGAATCTAAATTTTAATTTTAAAAGATTTGTTTCTATTCAAATAAGTGTTTTATAAAGTTACATTTTATAAGTATTTATTTGATTCATGCGCTACTTTACTCAATACTCAATATCTTCTTAGTAGCTCATTTAAGCTCAATTCTGAATTTAAAAAACTTGAACTTGCAGTCCCCTAGCAGTCGGTCATTTAGTTTATCCTCCAGCTGTCCTAATTTTCTTTCTTATGTGTAACAGTAAAAGTGATGAGAAGCAAGATGTAATAATTGTGAAAAATGTATGTAGAAAGGAGAAAAGTTTTGTTTTTGTAGCAAGACCAAACTTAACTAGTCTTTACGTTGGCTTGATTTCCTGTTGCTTACATCTTTTTTCAGTGTTTCCACAATATAACATATATTTTAAGGTCATCAGGCAATTATTAGTTTTTACTATCAATTCATTGAAAAATCAACTGGAATTAAGCAAATAATTGCACTACAAAGATATTAAATAGAGTTGTGTCGAACCCACTATTTTACCAATCCAAATCTCGAATCTGAACCTCCAATGTACATTAGAATCCTGAATTTCAAATTCGAATCTTGGAAAAAATTATGAACATAAAAGGAAATAGAATGATATAAGCCAAATGTTAACATTTTTTTCTTACAGTCCATTCATTATAACATTCATACATTCAGTTAAATGTTGAATCACTAGTCTGGGACCTGGTTGTTAAGTCCATCCTGTATTTATAATCGGTTGAACCACCAATAAGCGGTATTAGAGCTAAAAGACAAATTTCACTAGAATTTTTTTTTATATAGTCTTGAATCCGGAATATTATCAAGTCCTCAAATATCCTTGAGGATTAAAAGGATTCGAGGACCCATTCCTAAAAATATAATTAAGATTGCAACTATAAACAACTGATCACCATGTTTTGATTTTGAATAGGGTTATTGATAGTTTGATTGTTGTTAAGAGTAAGGATGGGCCCTTGGATCCTTGAATCCTTAAGGATATTTGAGAAAATTTCAAACGTAAGACTCAATCCTTAAAAAACGATTTTTTTCCCCTTCAATTATTCAGGTGATATTATATTTAGAGCTCTATTACTGCTTATTGGTGGTTAAGAACCAATTATAAATACAGGATTAACTTAACAACCAGGCCCCAGGCTAGTAATTTAACACTTAACTGAATGTATGAATGTTATAATAAATGGATTATAAAAAAGAATGTTAACATTTAGTTACTATTTGTATTTTATACTTTTCTATTATTCAATTATAGTTCTATTTCCTCTTATATTCATATATGTTTCCAAGATTTGGATTTAAGGGTAAAGTGGAGATTCGATTTACAAAATAGTGTATTTGACCCAATTCTAATTAAGAGTAAAACATATTTAATATTTATAGAAATACAATTATGAGTGTGTTGATTGGCTCTAATAAGCACATCAACTTGATGAATAATAGACTTGTTAAGTACCATTACAAATCACAAGATGAAAACAATTTTATTGGCGAGTGATAAAAATAGAAAGTAAAGTAGATAAAAAAATCTATGGCATAAGCTCGCAAGCGAGCTATTTTGGTCAAGCAGCCACTGCTATTAGCAAAGACAGTGCCAACCTTTGTGGGTAGAGGGAGTTATGAAGTTGGCACAATGAGCCTTTCGAGAATTAATCCCACTTTTTTTTTAAACTGGAGTTGCTATTTCTTTATTTGAGTAGCTCCTTATTTGTCCTCATAATCGGAGTTTGGTCCCATTCCGGACCACTGCTTCACAGAAAAATTTTGGAAGCACCGTGGATCGAACCAAGGACCTCTGAATTTGTAATCAAGAACTCTGACCACAAGACCACAGAGGAGGTCGGGCAGTCAACTAGATAGCCAAATGAAATGACATTTTGATTTTTAACGGGTATTCAACAATTTAGTTCATCAATGTCTAAATATGTTGTGCTGTGATTGGAGGGTCGGGAGTTCTGAGCAGACAAAACTTACATCAATTAGACATTGGCTGAGTTCACCAAAAACCATTTTATTTTATTTATTTTTCTCTGTATTTTAGATTCAGTGACAGTAAGAATATTTTATATTATTATTATTAATACTTTACCTGCAAGCCCTTATAAATGGTGTGAGCAGACTTCAGACACTGGAGAACTAGGTCGACCCTTGAATCTGACACAGGGTTTGAACCCAAGACATCAAACTGATTTTGAAGGGGCAACAGGTTGGATAATTCTGTTACCAAAGAGCTGGCCAAGTACATCTCATCAAGAAACCAATCTCCGTCACGGGAAGTCAAGTCAACAAGACAATCTCCTGCACCTGGCACAAATTTCACAAGTCAAAGGAATAACTTCCAGTTTTGGCAAAAGTAGGTTTAAAAAGAATCAAATAGAGTTATTAGTAGGTACTTAAAATAACACTGTTTGTGTACTTACTTACACCTCCTGTTCTTTTACATCTTGTTAAGACACAGCCAAAAGTATAACCTTCTCTTTCAAAAGTTAAATGTGTCTAAAACTCAATGCCTCATATTTTCAAACATGGGCAAGGCTAGATTTCAGTCAAAGATAAAAAATATTTCTTAAGGTGCGGCCGAAGGGTGCAAAAGTATTTTTACAGTTTCTATAGAAATGAAATTTTTTGGCTAAAATAAATCAAATATTTCTCAAATAGCAACATAGAGTATAGTTTGCTCCACATGCTAATATCAACAAATCTTAAAATATCTCTCAAGAGTGTCCTGGAATTTTGTCAACACTTTTTTAATAAAGAGAAAAAGTTTTGATAAAATTCCAGGACACCCTTAACAGATATTCAAGATCTGTTGATATTAGCATGTGGAGCAAACTATACTGTATGTTGCTATTGGAGAAATATTTGATCTGTTTTGGCCAAAAATATGTAATGCTATAAAAACTGTAGAATTACTCACGTTTCCTTCTGCCTTTAAGAAGAACCTCTTCAATTTTTGAGGTATGTTTAGTTATATTTGGAAGGTACCTACATGAAAAAGGGATAGAAATACATAAAAGGGAACTAAGGGATGAAACCCTCAAATCCTTAAGGAGTTTTTTTTACAAGTGAAATATGTTTGTGAGCTCTAACACTACTTATTAGTGGTTCAAAACCAATTATAATAATTTATGGAATGAACTCAACAACCAGTAATTTAACACTTTAACTGAATGTACGAATGTTATAGTGAATGGATTATAAGAAATAATTTAAGTATTTAGTTACTATGTGTTTTTTATACTATTTTTTATATTTATATTTCCTCTTAATATGTTCATAATTTTTTTCCACTATTCAGATTCGAGATTTGAAGGTAAATAATTGGAGACTTGGTAAAATAGTGGATTTGACCCAACACTAGCACTATATGGTATAAATAGATACCCACCATTCCCTTTTAGGTGTTTGTATCCATCTTTTATGAAACTTCTTCCACATAAAACAAGTAATGGATAAAAGGTGATTATTGGGGTATTATATATACATTATGGCTAAATGATATATTCCTGAAAAATTCTCCTTCACCATGTTTCTAAATTTAATTTATCATAAACATCATACATTTTAACATCTCCAATTAAAGCCCCATGGTGAACTAGCTCAGCTCAAATTAGAAGTTTATATTAATAGAATTCAATGTGAAAATTATTGGTATATTTGAATATAAAGTAAAAAAAAATTTGTATGTGAAATTGCAGACTTTTGATATAGTGAGAATATGTAGATTAATTAACAATAAGAATAAATTAATAATTTAAAATTACACATAAATTATAAGATACCAGAAAATTATCCAGATAAGAAATATAATATCTAAAAAAAAAATGGATAATAACGAAAAATGTTATCAATTTGGACGCTAACATATAACCTCTATTTTCTAAAAGGCCTTTACTATGAATATTGGTCTGTACAATACTTTTAAGCACTTACTGGCTGCAGCAGCCTCCATCATTAGATAACGCTTGTTCAGCGCGCACAAGGCTGTGATGTTGACACATTCTAAAGCCAGTGCTGCTCCCTTCTCCTCACACAGAAACTTGGAGATATTCACTTTTGCGTCGTTGTAGGCTGCTTCTAGCCGAGCACCCGAATCAGACAACCCTTCTACCTTGAGGTGTTCAAAGCTCTTCTGAAGACGAGCGTTAGCATCGGCCAGAGCGGCTTGTAGTTGATACGTCACAGTGATAACCTGCTGTTGTTTGCTGGCCACAGCCTTTGGAGAGAAGAGGCTCTGGAACTGGGCTACCACCTCGTGGCAGCTAAGGGAACAGTATTCACTGATCAATTACATGGTAGCCAATTCTATTAGCAGCCACTTCAGTTACATTGGCTACACACTAAACTTGCCAATGGAAAAAACAAAATTTTATCTCAACTTCATTTTATTTTCAGCATATTACACAATGACAAAAAAAAAAAGTACAATTACAGAAAAAAAAGCAATAAATTTTGATACTTCAAAGGTAATGAAATTTGTCAGCATATTTTCTCATATTGTGTTGCAAGAAATCCTCAAGATATTAATGAAGAAAGAATATATTCATATCATATTTGTACCTTTTAGTGCTCATGTTATTGAGAAGACGTTGTGCCCAGGTGCGATAGCATACAGAGCGATGGCTGGCAAGGTACGAGGCAGGGTACATGCTGGCGACTGTACCATACTGACTCAGTAGGTCTAAGCAACTTCGCACCAACATGACCTGCTGCTGTGATATTTGTCCAAGTTCACACTCTGACTGCTCACACTATACCGCAAGAGACATAACATGGAGTTAGGTTTTACAATTTCATGACATTTAATTTAAGAAAACAGCTAAAGAATAAATACTGTTTCTCATATGAGATTAGTTTTTGGCACACCTGTTTTGAACAAAGATGACAGATATACTGTTTCACACCATTCACATAGAACCTAGAACTATTGAGCAAGTTTTCACCTGGGTGATCATCTGTCCCTTTCCTGCGTTTTGTAAGAACTCCTTCACTAGATCAAATACAAGATGACTATCCTTGTCTACAGGGTAGTTTAGTTCAGCCATCCACTGGGCTAACTGGGGTCCCCGAACAGATGAGAGTGCAACCTGTAAAATAGGTCGGCTTAGTGACAGAAGTTTGTTAATTATAAAAATGAAACACTATTTCAATTTACTTGAGATTGTATTCTTTTGTTACAAATAATGTTGATATATATAAAAAAATGTTAGGGAATGCATAATTTTGTCTCTTAGAATTAGTAATTATGTTTGTAAAAAGTTAGTTTTTAACTTTTTTTTCCCTCAAATATATTTAACACACGTCCTAAATTGATAAATCAAGCTGTTATCCCAAAATGCAATTAAAATTACTAGAGATATTTGTTGTGCAAACATTAATTTATAATGTAGATAACATATAATGAAAAATATTGAGGATCAATGTTTAATTTAGCTGCCAATAATTGCCAAAGCTGTTTTTTTTAAAAAGCCAAATTAATTTTTGAAGCTTTATACTTTAAGCTTCATACACCCCCCCTACAAGTTTTACAATAATGGGGAAAATTGATTCTCACCTTATGTAGGTTTAGATGTTTGTCACAGTCCTCAATCTTCTCTTTCAAAGCCACCCTCACTTTCTCTGAGGCATCCCTGGATCTACAATGTTTGGAGTAACGGTCAGCCAGTGTGTAAAGTGGGTGTTGAGGCGATGCCTCTGCCTCCTTTAGCAAAGCCATCTGCTGATGACAGTCTTGGAGAGACTCCTCGGATGACCTGATTAGTCCTTGCACCTCAAGCCACTTGTTCAAGTGGACAAACAATTCTGGCATCGCAGACAGGATCTCATCTCTAAGAAAGAGTTCCATCATTAGGTATAGATCCTAACAGGTTGATAGTATATTAGGGATATTAGGTGCTCATATTATTTCGTGTGAGGTTTAACAGCACTCAAGATGTTATTTCAAGAGAGTAGTGTTTCAACATATTTAGAGATAATTTGTCACTCGGAATTAAATAAGGGAAATTCACCTAAACAAGAAATGTTTAAAATAATATTGAAGCAAAATAGGCTTTGGTAACCCTTCTGATTGGAGCTGTCCTCCCGAACTCCCCCATGCCTTTACTGCGGTGCAATCTACTATGAAAACAGGCGCAGGGGATAGGTCAAGACAAGACTCAGTTGTTATCAGGAAGGTTGCGAGGACCAATTAATTATAATAATAAAACTAGAGATGGGTCAAATCCAATATTTCTCGAAACCGAATCTACATTTTATTGTCGAATATCGAATCTGAATCCTAGAAAATCGTTAGAAATTTTAATGATTTACAAATAGACCTACATTACATAATAAAGGCCTATGCTGTAAATTAAGATTTATTTCAATCATGCTTTCAATTTTAATCAACCACAACCACCCTTCGCCAAATACTGGTTAAAATCCAGCCAAATTAAACAATCTAGACTCATATAATTGTTTGGAAATTAAATCAATCAAAATTTGAGTGTCTTTTAGTTATTTTTAAAAGTGTTGATTGAATGAGTTAAGTTTCTAAAAAAACATGTGAAATAAACAAATATATTAGACCTAGTTACCTTTTGATCAACTTTAATCATCATTGAAGGATTATAATTTATTTAGTAAGAAAGCAAAAATAAAAGTACAAACAGATTAAAAAAAAGAAGAAAGAACTAAGCAACATGCTTAACATTTAAACATACATTGGAAATAGTGAGCTCAATAATGCCTAAGTAAGTATTATTATTATTATCATCTTCTATATCTATTATCTATCTTTTTGTGGAAAACAAGAAATATATACTATTCTTGTGATATATTGATTTCTGATAATACATTCTATTTAAAACACAAACATATTTTCGACTCTTGCAATATGTTCATTCATATTTTATTAGGCAAGACTGCGTTTATATAGTTTTTAAATTACTTCAATAACACATTTGAAAAAATAATATACTCTTTGTTGAAATAAATTTAAAAACCAATTATGAATTATCAAGTCGTTATTTGATTCTTTAAACTCGATAGCACTTACTAAGTGATCAGATTACCTGAATTGATTCTAAACAAATAATCGATATACAATATGTAGGTCGGTAGGCTTAAATAAACAGTTTTATCGGTGTCTAGCTGTTGACAGTATTTATTTATCATGAAAACCAACAAAATATCTAACTTGAGGGCCATATGAAATAAATTGAGGTTTTTGCATAATTGTAGATAATTAAAACCAGTTGGGTAGTAAGAATTAAGTCATGTTTATTTAATCATCCTTCTGGCCGCTGGTGAGTAAACATATATGTCATGGCAGTTGATTTTGTATCGTGTGTAGTGTGTTCCTATTTCTATTTTTTAAAAAGCCATAATTTGTTTTATTTATTTCGAGTTTATTTGTAATTCTAGTTTTGATTTTCAGTTTTTGAAGAGCTTTAATGTGTTCATTAAAATATTTATATAATTGTTCGAGAGGTGAAAGTTTCAGAAGTAAGAGTGCGCTGAAACGGTTGAGTCCAAGTTTCTTATAGGTGTGAAAGGTTGGGTATTAACCACATTAAATTTCCTACACCTAACGATTATTATGTTTAAAAAAAGAAGATTTTATTCATGTTTACCTCTTTTGTATGACAAAATAATCATTACGGATTAAGTTGCGCTTTTCAAGTAGGCATAACTTAGTAATTTTTGAATTCAAATAACAAAATATTATGCTTTGTTTATGAGGTAAAAGATTTGACCATCGGATCCTTGAATCTCAAATACTTGTCAGGATTTGGTGGATTCGAGGATTCGAGTGGCCCATCTCTAAATAAAACACAAAAGTTATTCTAGTTTGAATGCAACAAGAACCAACCTATTGGCCATCCACTCAGCCTTCATTTCTGCTACCCTGACACAGAACATGGCTTGAGTTACTTCCCTCTCCACTTCTTTGCGACTCTGCTTTGTTTCCATGGCAATTGCTTGCCCTCCACCATAGACAGCCCCTGTTGATGCACACAAGAATACACTTAAAATAACATTTAATAAAAAAAATCATATAAAACTAAAGGAAATGTAAGCTAAAAAATGTAAGAACATTTATGAGGGTGTACTTTTAGCAGAAAACTTAATTACCTGTATAACCTGCTTCATTTCCTGGTGTCCAGTCTATGAGTGGATCATATACAAATGCCTCTAGTAGTGTCAGCAAAGTTTCTCTTCCTTTCTTCATCACTTTGAGCACATGTTCACATGCAAGCCGAAAAATACCCTGCACAAAATAAAACCTAATTATTCCAAACATCACACATTAACTAGACCACAAATGATTTTAATTTAGTTGAAAATGTACACCTTAACACAAAAATTGAATCTAGGACTTGGGACATTTAGTTCATTGGGGGTTTGGGGACTCAGCCCTGTATAATAATATGTAAAGTTTTTTTTTTTTTTTACTTTTTGGGTTAATGAATTTCTAAAGTTCTATATTTATCCATAAACAAACAAAATAAAGCGTAGATAGAAGTCGAAGGAATTTTAAAAATTCTTGCATTGGTAAGGGCAGCAAGATTTAAGGTTTGACCCTTGTATTCAATGATAGTGTTGTAACCTGGATGGCTTTCAGCAGTGTGTCACTTGTTTGCGAGTTAACTTTGTAACTTATTGCTTGGCCTTCCAAGAGAACTTTGTTCCATTGCTTAAAAAGTGAAAATAGGTAACAAGTTGAACTGAAGCTTTTTCTATTGACAAGGTCGGCCAAGATACCCAAATAATTGGACTAGTTTAATGTATTTGAGTGGTTATAAAAGAATTGAGGTATGATGGAAGAATTGGTAAATATAACAATACAAAGATTAATATTGAAGAAATATGTTTTTATATGGGCCGGGTTTGTTTAGTTGTCTAAGTATTTTGTTGTGAGATAGTGTTTTACTTGTGATTTATTTAATTCATACCACTAGTTTGTTAGTATTTTGTTAGTTACCGAAAGTTGGATTTACAAAGATGAATAAGGTTAATTATTTGTTAAAACACCCATTTAATAATAAATAAAACGTATATGTTAAAATTAGGATCAGACACACAGACACACAAAGGTAAGTCTAGATTTTGTGATACAGACTAGTAAGCAAGAGTGAGAAAGAAATTGTGGTTTATTTCCAATAAATTACTTAGTATTTGACTGTATTGAAGATATAAACATTTTACTGATGGAAATAAATACCAGGAACAAATGTCAAGTTCTACTAATGGTACAAAACTTCATTTATTTGGCAAGGTGAAAGTTAGGATCGAGTTGAATACATGAACTCGCCTCCACCCTGATTTGTTGCCATAGTATAAAATTATTTTTTGAACAGTTAAGATAATATAATTTAAAGGATAAGGCTGAATAATAAATTGATAAAAGAAGGTTACCAGGGTTAGTGTGAAAGAATAGGGGGGGAAAAAAACAGTGAAAGATCACATGTGTAACCACTTTTCCATCAGTCCATTTAGTCAAGATTCTAACCTTGACCCATTCTCCCCTCTCCCTTAATATATAGTGAGACTGATGCCTTAGAGCACATACAAAACCATCACGAGATTTTTTTTTTGCTAGCCCTTGACATATTTTAGGTCACCAGATGTATCTGCTTTAGACCTTTGCTTAGTGTTCCAATGTTCTACAACTGAGATATCCAGGATGTGTATCATAGCTTAAGGCAGAGTTTGTGATGGATATGTGAGGTCGCCGGCTACTTAAAGCTATCATAAGCATAGCCACAGGCATCCCGGCACCAGATTTTATGTTGCCATGCATACAAATTTAAACTGCACAATATTTACATTATACACAGTGTATGGTCAAATCTGCAACAAATGTAGTCCATAATCTATTTGTTACCTGCAGCAATATTTAAACAAAAATATGGACATTCTACTAAATTAGACAGCAAAATAAAGGGGGTAAAAATCAATGTATTTGTTTGAACAAAATAATAAACGATTCAATTTTTGGTAAAAGAAATACTTGAAATTAAAACATTAACAGATGATGTGCAAAATGGAATGTTTTTTTCATTCTAAAATGTTATTGTTTCTCTAAGAATATAAATGTTATTTCCTAAACTATTGCCCAAATATGTTCTTTGAAATAAATAGTTTACATAAATGATACGCAGTAAAGATTTGCACTCACTCTAGTGTTTTAAACAACTAAATATAAACTACTTAGATTTTTATTTATTTTTCTAATTATTTATTGTATTTAGCATGCACTTTCTGAACTGACTGATTATATCAGCACACGAGAATTTATATGAGTGAGCGTGCAAGAGTCTACCAATTTTGTCACGAAGGTTATCTTCACATACCTTCCAGGGTTCTTTTACATGCCAAATCAACAGTAGACTGAAGGTTTTTTTCCCATCTGAAGAAAGTTGCGCAATTCAATTTTATCGCTAATGAAAAATCTGTCGATCCTGGTTTGGTTTGAACCCAAGAAAATCCAAGTCTTGAGGCAAGCACTTTAACACAACACCCCAAGGTCGACATACTCAAATTAATAAAAATAATATTTATAGCTATATTGATGATGTGAAAATAACGTTTGTTAAGATAACAAAATTTATTAAAAAAAACTGTATCAGATAAATAAAAGAAGCCAAATTGGCAATAAAACAGAGTTTTGAAAAACTTTAAACTACAAATATTTAATGGCTTTCAATTTAATTTAATTTAATTCTAGTCTTTGATGCAGAATTTTGAAGGTCTAGCAACATAATGGTTTGCACTCTATCTTTATAAGATGCCCCCGTGGTCACAAAGTTAAAGGCATCAGCCTCACAATTAAGTGAAATGCTAGTGATGAGCAGGTTGAGGTGAAATTGGTTTTACACACATGATTTATCCCCATGGTTTGCCCAGCCTCTAACCACACTTAATTAAGTACACTTCCTCTGAACCATCATTACCCCTTGAATTGCCTATTATAACTTTGATGTTAGAACATACTAATACAAAAAATCTAATTACGCATGGGACAAACAGCCCTACGATATGGTATGTTCATTGATTTGATTATAATTTCTCTGTAAACTAATTAAGTGATAATAAATAATGTTTGAACACACCAATAAAATACTATCTTCAACACTTCATCAATGGCCATCGATTATGGATCTTGGAAGGACCTTACTATGTGTCATCACAGAGAGATATAACTTTTAATTATAGCAGCATAACATGATATCCTCTTTAAAGTCAATAAAAACAGCTCATATTGGAAACACCCTTGCCAAACAACTTTTTAATATCTAATCACGCACAAAAAGTGTGCACAAGGTGGGAGAGAAGTAAACACATTGTGTAAAAGGACGCGAGTGAGCAAGCTGGCTTCTAATATGAGTTAACTCTTTAAAAATCAATTGCGAACACTACTATTATTTAACCTTCAAATTAGGTTGTTAATAACACTTGTGTCATACAGATAAATAAAAATATACTTTTAAAAGTTTAACCAGTTAGGAACCAATCTTGGTAGTCAGAGTTTGGGGTTAGAAGGAGAATATTTTCACCATGTGGTTTCTCAATTTTCATCCTGGTTAATCTGGTTCGTATATTTCCTTTGATTTAAGCGGTTAAGGAATTTCATAGTTTGTAGTGAAACTTGAGTTTAACTTTAATATCCATTATTGTTTTCAACCTGAGACCTAAGTCAGTTTTTTTATTCAAGCCATATATTTTCCACTACCGGCTTGCTAGGCTTGTCGTAGCTTCATATGAGTATAACTAGAGTGCAATGACTAAATAACAAATGAGACTTTGTCGATACAAATCTTCAAATCTTGCCCCTCTAAATTGTTTAAAGAGATTTTTCCTTTTATGTGTTCTTTTTGAAAAGAAATTAAATTAATTTGACTCAACTAATAGCCTGAAGATTAAGGATTAATTCTAAATTTAAATTAGTTTCAAATATAATCAATTATATCCAGATAAAATTTTAAGTTTTGAAGTGAAACCAGGTGCAACAGACAGGGTCATGCAGGCTTCACTTCAGCTGCCTCAAATTACACCTGCCAGAAGATAAATTCACACTTTCTTCCTACAACATAATTAACAACATTGCTACGATGCTGCAGCTTGCACAACAAAGGTTTACCTTCAGCAAGGAAAACAAAATGTGTAAGAATATTGATCTGACAATTGAAATATGACGATGGGCTTAAACAAACAGTTCTGATAAATATGTTGATCCTTTATTTACAGCTTGACTCATGAGCTCTTTTTACATGTATTTAAAAATGTGTTTTATTTAAAATACGTGAAACTATATATTAAAAGTTTTTTCAGTGCTATTGTTTTATCCCCACAAAATAATCCAATAAAAATACAACAAAAAATTTAAGTTTAGAATGTGCCTCACATTATTTTAAATTTTGAAAAATGCATAAAATTTGATCTCTTATATGTTTCTACAAAACACAAAGATATAGAAGAGCAGTATGTACAAAGGGAGACAGGGCGTGAAGGAAAGAAGAGGGGTGGAGAAGGAGGGGACATGATATTGCATTACAGTAGTTGTGCAGGTAAAATTAGATGAGAAGGTTTGTGTGGGAATTACAGGTGTGTTATGCCTGACCTTATCAACTGCTTGGTTAAGAAATTTACAAAATAGTAATTAGGAGTGTTCTATAAACATGATATAGACTAGAAGATTAATCTTATCTAAATATTAGCGCCTACATTGGTCAACTTGGATCAAACTGGAGAATATTGAAGGATGAGTTGAATTAGATGGTTAAATTTGCAATATTAAATTTTAAAAAAAAGTGTAGTTCAACATTTAATAACTATTTGAATTAAATTTTTGGCAAATATGGAATGAAACCATACATTTTAATAATACAACACGACATCTGAATAAAGTATAACATATCCCATTTTCAATTGAAGTGTACTCAAGTGTTAGAGTATAGGATTAAAATGCAGTTAATTTTTAAAAAAAATACGGCAAAAATATAAAATAAGAAGAGAAAACTTTA
Source organism: Timema shepardi (assembly GCA_902151425.1). Taxonomy (NCBI): domain Eukaryota; kingdom Metazoa; phylum Arthropoda; class Insecta; order Phasmatodea; family Timematidae; genus Timema; species Timema shepardi. Next base: position 167,276 of record CABFVX010000416.1, read on the forward strand.
TGCTATTCATTTGAACTAGCAACTATTAGCAATACTTTTTTCATGAAACAAACCCAGGCACATTAAAAATAAATTAGATTCATATTAAAATGTATGAACAAGTATATAAAATTTTATTCAAACTATCTATCAATGAATAGTAAATATGTAACATACTTCTCATTTCTATCAACAATCAAACGTGAATTAACTGTTAAATAGCTTATAATTTTAACATAAAATCAATGTTATAAATTGTAGGCACCATGTGTTTTATAAATATTAATATCACAAATCGTAACGGAACATTGGAAGATGATGCTCTTGTAAGCCAAACATTTTGGGTGGCCCTTGACATCCTACTCCTCATTGTCATTATATCTGGTAACACATTGACAATAAGTGCGATGCGCAAATGCAGACGTCTCTACTCACTCATTTCCAATAAGTTTGTTGCCAGCCTGGCCGTATCAGATCTATTGGTGGGCCTGACCATCCCATACCACACAGCGTTTTACCTCAACGACTCTCTTTGCAAGAATAAGGCTCTCTGCTTGTCACGATTTGTTCTAATTGTGTTGGGTTGCTGCGCCTCTATTTGTAACTTGATATCAATTGCCCTGGACCGATACATAGCCATCCTGTACCCCTTCCACTACTGCCGCTTGATGACTCAAAGGTAAGATGCATTTTTCACCATTACCTATTTATAACTGTTGAAATAGAATTAACAACTTCAAAGATTGAAGATAGAGGAGAGAAAAGATTTATATTTAATTTTTAAACATATGCATGTTTAGAAGAGTATGTAAATACTGTCAATCGACGCCAGCTCAAAAAGTTTTGATGTTTATGACCATAAACATTTCTAAAAATTGACTTAAAAATACCAGTATATAACCTAAAAATTAATAAATATGCCCTAAAATGTATGTTAGTGATAGTTACTATTATTAAAAATATGCCTCATATTAAGTAAGTAGCTTGCAGTAAAATAAATTAGCTGACAAATCTTTAATTATTAATTACTTTCATTTCACATACACTACAGAACAGAACAATATAACATAACCAGAGATGATTCTTACCTTCTAGTAATCATTATTATTATTAGCACCGCGTCTTACTGAATTATGTATTGTGTTTGATAGAAATTAAAAATGTACAGTTGTTTAAGTAAATTTTATCAAAATATTAGTTTATTCCCAGCATAACTGTGGAAATGCGACCTAAAATTGAAAACTGCTCAAATTAAGCACTTATATGTAAAATAAAATGTATATATTTGGAGTCAGGGCAGCATAAGCTAATTTATAATTATTCATTAAGCATTAAATTTGAAGTGAAGTTAAAAATGTCATAAACATCCAAACCTTATTTATCACATTAGTTAATATATTCTTAATCTTCTTCTTTACCCGATGGGTTATGTTATCTGCCTGGTGTCTTAAAATGTTTTCCAACCATCTCTTGCTGGGTCTACCTATGGACTGTCTACCGTTCAGCGTGTAATCTAAAAATTGTTATGGTAGTTGGGGCTCTTGCATTCATTGCTTATGGAATTTTCTTGATATTCTCTCAATATATCTTCTATATTGATTGAATAAAGATATTAGCTGTCTGTCATGAGAATTGCGTGATCTCTACCACACACAAAGGCCTGAAATTTTAAAATTAGTAGCCATTGTAAGCAAGCATGCCTACCTCAAAGCAAAAATTTTCAATTAGATTTTGTTTAAATTTATTGAAAACTGGGTCGGCGTAAATAATACAAAGAGATTTTTTTTTTCTCTGTTTGAAAAGAGGGGGAGGGGGGGATCATTTCCAGTGGGTGCTTTGGTACTCATTAATAATGTTGATATTAAGTTCTTCTATTATATGTTCATTCCTGATTTTGTGCAACTTTGTACAACTTTTTACTTGTATCAAGAATTTGTTCTCATATTCAACTTTTTAACTCTCTTTGTCATTGTTCACATTTACCTTTCACAGAGAAGTACAGGAGCTGCCATTACTTTGTAAAACTTATAATTTTTCATATTTTTTTACTGTATTCTTCAGAGTCCTATTAATCATGTCACATATCAGCTGGTATCTGTGCAGCTTTTTATCAATATCATTGTCTCTGATACTGTTATAGCTAATATCATTTCATAGATAAGTAAAATGGCTAACCTATTCAACTGTTTTGTTGTTGATGCCTATTTTTGTTCTTATTGCCTCTGATCCATAGAAGGACATTACTTTTATAGAGTGTGACTCTACGTATCACCCGCGCTGTTAAACTGTGAGCCCACCGTGTGTGGCTCTGGAGGGCAGGTCACGCTGTCTTCCTCTATAGCTTCCGCGCGGGCGAGATGTCAGTTCAAGGCAGTCAGTTAACTCAGTTCAGTTAGTTCAGCTCGGATCAACGAATCGCTAGCATTCACTTTTGCACAACTGAGCTTTAAACAGTTGTGCTCTGATTCACGATGTGCTGTAATTTACTTTTGGACAAATGAGCTTTAAAAAGTAGTGCCCTAATCCACAGTGTACTGTTATTGATTTTTGAACAAGTAAGTTTTCAAATGTTACTAAACAATTTAAAACATCTACATTATAATAAATACTATGAACAAAAAAATATATCCCTGGTTTTTAATGTCTCCAGTTACATTCCCGAATAAATAATAACTTCAAGTAAACTTTGAGTGAACTTAGAAATGAAGCCACAAAAGGAAGTTCAGAGAAGTACATGGGAAAAATAAAGAAGTTACGTAGTGAAAGAGAAGTTACACTTTTGTTTTTGATATTAATAGTTTCATGTTATATTTCTCACAGATTCTATCAAGCTTAAATTATGATCGTTGAAGGGCATATTCATTGTCTTGAACAGTTAGCAAATTGTCCGCGAAGAGTATCACGTTAAAAAATTTATCTTTAGAAATTTTAAAACCTCTATCCTCTACTTCTTCCATCGTCTTAGATCATCAATACAAGTATTAAAAAGCGTGGTTGATAGGGAACATTCTTGTATAAATCCTGACCTATGATTCTTTCTAAGACATCAATAAAGATGAAATGGTAATGGTTAGTATTCATTGTAAATAATATCCTACCACATATGTTTTAAGATTTTAAAAATTATTGTGGCAACAAAGTTGTTCAAAATTTTGATTCATAAAACATTCATGATGTATCAAATGTTAAATGTAATTAAAGAAGCCCTTTAGTTGGATTTAATATAAAATTAGAATAAGGATAGAAAGAAAAAGCCTGCAGACTTATTTATATAAAAGGAGGCTGGATCAGACACAGTTGACAGGTAAAATCAAATTATATATTTATCTATTATCGCTTAGGTGTGATCATTCCAAACTAGATCCCACAAAATTGGATTGATCAAAATCAGAAAATGAGTCAAATATATTAAACATTTTTATTGTGTTCCAGCTCTAGCTATAAACAATTTTCCCAATGTCTGGGAACACCCACATGAAAGAAGACTTAAGACAAAAGTGATTCAATTATCCAAATAAAATTAATTTCATACTTAAAGGTGAATAAACAATTAAAATATAAAATTAAACAATAATATGTTAACTTTCTAGATCAGCTATCCCACAAATATATAGTACAATGATAACATTGTCTATTTGTTAAGAAGATGCTTTGATTTTTAGAATGGTGAGCGTTATGATAGTAGGTGGATGGATCACAGCTATATTCATTGCCACAATCCCCACTTACTGGAACAACTGGGATATAGCTATAGTGTGTGAAATAGATGAGGTCCTGACTGATAACTACATTCTCATGGTGCTTACACCATCCTTCCTATCAGTCTGGGTAGCCTTGTTAATAGTCTACTGGCGGATATGGCGTGAAGCCACTAAGCACGCCAAGAGGATACGTATAGCCTGCCATCTTGCATCTGGACATTCTGACTGGAAGTCTGTTCAGGTAGGTCAATATAAAGTGAAATATCTCCTAACAGACACCGCTGAATAGCGGATTCTGATATATATATGGGACAGTTTAAATTTCCCCAGCTAAAGAACATTAGCTCTGTGAAACAACTTCCCATTAACAGGCACAAAACCTGCTAAAGACGCATATTTATGCATAAAAATCCACTCAGTTTATGTAAAGTAATTTACTGGAGGAATGTCAGGAATGCCATTGTCTTGCACAGAGTGTGAGCAGTCCTGCCTTCTCCCTCTAGGAAAAGTTTCTAAAACAGCCTTTATAGTAATGACTACCCCACTTCAAGGTCATACTCCCCTCCCATTTTGAACTTTCGGCGGGAGTGGGGGTGGGTGTTTCATTAATTTAGTCTATGTTCGAGCACAAATATAGCCCTATATACCTACTGTCCACATATATTTTGATTTGTTTCTTGTTCTGTGTATAATGCAATCTTTACAGTAGGCTCCAAAATGTCAGAGTCAAAAATCTCAAATCTCATTTACTTCAACTGTGACACCCGCCTCGCCCCAATCACCAAACATTTTGAAGGAGGAGGAAAACTTTGATAATCATGAACATGTTTGAAATATCTCACTATATGACTTATTTCAACATAGGATCATTTCTATAACAGCTAACGACAATTATTTTAACACCATGGTGACCTCAGTTCTTAAATATCTGTCAAGAGTGTTCTGGAATTTAATGGCAACTTTTTATCATCATTTAAAAGGTTTCTCATTATGCTCATGAAAGATATTCAACCACTGTTGATATAACCATGTAAAGAAAATTAAACTCTTATTTTTCTACTGGAACAATATTTTATTCGTTTTGGCCAAGAAAAGTTTTGTTGCAGAAATAATGACATTTTCTCCCTTTGCTGTGCTTTTGAAAGTGATAGTGTGGTGTCTCAACAATTGTTACTGCTGTATTACTGAGTTAATTATGTTAGTTATATTACAAATTTTGAACCATATTTTCCAGGTTGTTCTCATGGTTATGGGGAGCTTCTCTGTTTGTTGGTTACCATTCATTGCTGTCTCTTGTGCCCGTGTACTTGGTTTGAGAACAGAAGAATCATCATTTGTTTACAAGATAGCATTTTCAATGGCAATGGCCAACTCATGTATGAATCCCATCATTTACGCATGGAAGAATTCCGATTTCAAAGAACAATTCATCCAACTTGTGTGTTGCCAACCACACCACCCAAACACAGTGCAATCCCACATTTCTCTGACGATAATGGAACACAGTGATATACAGACCTGCAATACAGCACCATAGAGACTCGTTTTTGAAATATCTCAACATAATCTCAACTAAAATTAATGTGATTTGTAAATTATTTGTAATTTTAATTACCAACAGTGTACATTAAAGATTATCATTAGAAAAACTTGACATTTTTTTAAATAAGAGTTATCTGAATCTATGAATACTCAGATTCTGAAAAAAAATTAATTCAGTAAATATAAAGTTCAAAAACTTCTAATATGTACCGACTATTGTATTGAGATAGATTATAATTTAATAAGATTTTGGTAGAAATAACAGTATTTGTTGGTCACTAAAGTAACTAAAACAATTTTAAAAAACTCATACAGCAAATCATGTTATTTGCAGCTGTAATTTTTCATAGATACTATCAATACTAGGGATATAATCCTTGAATTCACAAATCGCTAAAATCCTTAGGTGTATTCGAGATTCAAGGAATCAAGAAAATTTCATATTCGAGACTCAAATCCTTAAAAAACTTTTTTTCCCCCTCAATTTTACAGGTGAAATTTATTTTAGAGCTTCAATTGCTGTGATTCAGAACCAATTATAATAGATTCTATGAAAAAAGCACAAGTGAAAAAAACGCAAACAAAAACTCGGCACAAAAAAAACACGAGGAAAAATGCCCACATAGAAAAATACCCACACGAAAAATGCCCACACAAATAATGACCACAAGAAAAAAATTATAAATCAAGGTTAATTTTTAACGGAATGCAAGTTTGATAGGGGCTTTGCATTACTAATTCTTTAGTTTACACTTGTAAAGTGCGCGTTTGATTTATTCTTGTGCATTCATAGAGTTTTAATTCACTTTTTTTGGTTATTTTTGTAAATTTACAGCAATTTTTTTTTTTAATTTTTATTGTCATTCTATAGATAATTTTTCGATACATTTAGGTAATCAAAATGCTGGCCCTGGTACAACATAACCAATGTTTACAACAAGTGCTTAAAGTTCAAATAAAATACATAAATATATAAAAATAGAGTTATATTTGATGGTTACTTTACATTTAAGTTGGATCTACCTGCTGGTGTAATTTAATAAGTAGGCTACATGTTACATAAAATAGCACAAAAATATAAAATATTGTTAAAGTGTTACAAAATTACCATGGTCAAGCCTATATTTGTTCAATAATAACTAATGTCATAAAATAATATGAAAATTATGTAAGAAGTTGTGAGTTGTTAAAGTGTTGATTTTTTCTTTAAAAACCAGTATTGGCACTAAACAAGATATAACAAAGTTTTATTTGAGTAGTAGTTTATTAACAAAACATTTAAAAGACAGATTTCTTACAATGTAGTTAGCAAAAATATATCTAACATGCTGGCTAATGCACAATTCACCTAGAGGTGAAAAAAAAAAAAGTAAATATAAGGCACCACATGACTTGGTTCCCACTTCTGTGCAACAATATGAGCAGGTGGAAGACTTTAATCCACAAGGATGATTTCGTTTATTTGGGTTGTCATCCATATTTGAGTTTTCATCAATAAAATATCAAATCAAAACCAACTTAACTCAAATTAAATTGTGTTAGATATGTTTTTGTTAATTACATTGTAAGAACTCTGTCTTTTGAATGTTTTGTTAATAAACTACTACCTTGGTATATTGTAACAATTTAACAATATTTTATATTTTTAGCGGTCCTGGCACAGATTTATCTGATTTCCAAACCCTTCCTTTACCTCTGACAATACGTGTATTAATCACAACTTGTGAATGTGAGGAATGCCAGGCCTCCACCATGGTTCGGATTCCACGTTAAACTGTAGGTCCTCCATACTGTAGGTCCTCCATTTCATCTCACAATCACCCTACCATTACACATTAGCGTGAGTGCGTATAACCTGAACGGGTAGTAAGACGCGCTGCTAATAATAATAATAATATATTTGTGAATATAAAGTGAATGAAAAACTCTATGAATGCACAAAAATAAATCAAACGCCCACTTTACAAGTGTAAACTAAAGAATTAGTAATGCAAAGCCCCAATCAAACTTGCATTCCGTTAAAAATCAACCTTGATTTATAAACGTGTGAGTATTTTTCACGAGAGCATTTTTCTGTATGAGCAATTTTCCTATGAGTAATTATGAACGTGGGGTTTTTTCTGTGCGGAATTTTCATGTGCGCATTTTCTGGTTATCATTATAATCATAGGATGAGCTTAACAACCAGACCCCAGACCAGTAATTTAAGACTTAACTGAATGTATGAATGTTATAATGAATGGATTATAAGAAAGAATGTTAAAATTTAGTTACTATTTGTAATTTTTATTTTTCCATTATAATTATAATTCCTCTTGTGTTCATAACTTTTTCCAGGATTTGGATTTGCGATGCGGAATGCAGGATTTAAAGGTAAATTAGCGATTCAGATTTGTAAAATATTGAATTCAAACCAAAGCTAATCAATACCTATAAAATAACACAAACAATAGAGTAAAATGTTATCACTGTTGGTCACAATGAAATATGTTTGAATTTTCTAAACATTTCTTCCAAACAAAATCAGGGTATATGTTGATATTGTTGTATTTGAAATGTATGGAGTGTGCACTACAAATGCATGTATTGAATAACTAGTAGGGATGACACTTAAGAATTGTTGAAGCATCAACTCCCTTGAGTCCTTGGTGAGAATCAAGAGTTAGAAGGCATTTCAGATTAAAAAGTTTGAAAAAATAAATATTTTCTACTGTTAAATTTAGAGTTTGAATGATTTAAGAGCTATTATAATGCCGAAGGATAATTATAAAACAAACCTAACAACCTACCGCGTACTTTAATACAACACTTAACTGAATGTAAATTCACATGGTAGCTAAAATAATTTGTTAAAGTAAAGATACAATAAACCAACTTTATTAATATAATGACAAAATAATGTGTTCCTATTAATCCAGAGTTTTTTTTGTAGCTTTGGATACTTGTAGGTCAGAAAGAAGCCTATAATAATAAACCAGAAAGGTCCTTAAGGTTTCCTTATTGTGTACAAAAATGTGGTTGAAATATTTAATTGTATGGAAATTAATAGATGGGTTTGGGGTACACAAATGTTATGGTGATCAACAACAACTGTTTCCTAGCCTGTGGTCTGGTCAGTTGAGTGAAATGCCTCCATCTTCCTATATATTTCCACCATTCTTTCTCGTTTAATCACTCCTATTCTTTTCTTCTTACTTGCACACTTTGTTAGCTGCTACTCCAATCACTTTCTTGGTCTCCCTTAAAGAATTTTACCTACGTACTTAATCTACATAATTCTCTTCGGTATTCTTTTTTTTCATCATTTCATGCCCATACCATCTCAGTCTTTCTTTCTATATTATCTCATATACTCCCTCTACTGTCACTCTTCCAAATAGCCTCGTTTCTAATCTTGTTTCTCACCCTGATGGCTAACATACTCCTCACAAACTTAATTCCCATGGCCTTCCCTTTCCTAGTTTATCTTGCATTCAATGCTCATGTGTCTGCTGCATGTGTGACTATAGGTACAGTATGCCCTATACAACATTTACAACATTTAATTACACTTCAAAGAAACTTATTTTCTCCATAGCAGGTCTCTTGCACACCTATAGAGTGACTCCTCCTGTTGCCCTCTTCATATTAGATCCTCTCTACTCCCACCCTCGACCTCAATATATTTTACGTTCTATATTTTTCTCAGCTCTACTCCATACAGCTTTATATCTTATACTTTTCTTTATATCATTACCATTACTTCACACTTTGCTGTGCTAGATTTCATTCCACACACTTTCACTTCCTCATTCCATTCCTGAAGCTGTCCCTGTACTTTCTCTTCCTTATCCCCCTATGCCATCAAGTCATCAGCAAACATCATGGCTTTAATCCCCACCCCCAGTTTTGTTACCACTTTATTCATGACCATTTTCATTTCCATTACAAATAGTAGTGGTGAGAGAGTACTCCCCTGCTTCACTCTATTTTTCCATCGTAACAAAACTCATGTTATTCTCATCCATACTCTTCACGCTCATTACTGTTTCTCCTCCAGCCTCCACCATTACTTCCCAAATTGTACTTATTTACAAACTATCATATGTCTTCTCCACATCTATAAATTCAATTACCTAATCCTTCCCAAATTCGTACTTTATTTCCATAAGCTTCTCATATAGTGAAGATCAAGTCTAGTCTAGACCTCTCTGTTCCCAAAATTCGCACTGTTCCTTTCTCCACCTACCATTCCTCTTCTTTCTTACTTTCTTTTGCAGTATTTTCTCATTTATTATTGTACAGGGGTAGATCAGCATTATTTTCCATCCAAATGTTTAATATATATTTTCCTCTCTACCAATGCTAGAAATCTACACAATTAATAATTACCATAAATTTGAAAAGGTTTATAGTCCAACACCATAGTTCTGTTGGTTACGGTCTGTCTACTGAGCTAGGGGTCCCAGGCTTGATTCCTAGCATGGACGAAAAATTTATCCTTGATGAAATGTGGGCTTACCCTATCACAGTAATGGATTAATGGCTAGGGGCTATATGTTGTGTCTATTCTAGATTTAAATTAAACTATAAGTATTTTCTTGATATAATCAGTCATTTCAGAAAGTGTATGTTAAACACCTTGAATAAATGAAAATTACAAGGTTCATACATCGGAAGCCAGTACCTTAAGCACAGGACAATGGAAGCAGATGGGCCCAATGTTTTCTTTCCTCACAATAATGACAATACTGCAAATTTATTATTTATTATTTGGTTGGAACTAATCCTTCTAGAATTAGTGATTGTATTTAACTATATATGCTTTGGCTCCCTCTTGAGGAAACCTCGCACCTCACATTGGGAAGCACAACATTAGTGGTGGAAACTGTTCACTATTCACACTGAATTTATTTATCAAGGATTAATAACCATAAGGTATACTCTTGAGTGTTTCCAAAAAATTACTTTGCAAACTTAGGGTGCATTTAAAGGCAAAAAATAATAATTCATTATTAAATCCGACAAGTTATTAATGGGTTAATATAGGAGAAAGAGAAGAGAAAGTACTCATAATTGGTGGAAAGGGAATGGGAAAATTACAGTGATGAATCAGATGAAAAAAAACACCTTCAAGTGCACCAAGACAAGAGGTGAATGAACCTCTACCTTCATTTTAGTATAAAATCAGAATCTAGCAAATTTGTTAGAAATTTAATGACTTAATAAACCAATATTACACACTATAGGCCTAAACTGTAAATTAAGATTTATTTCAATTATGATTTCAATTTTACCTAATCCCAACCACCCCTCACAAAATACTGGTTAAAAACCAACCAAATTAAACAATTGAGACTCATATTACTGTTTTGAAATCAAATCAATCAAAATTTGAGTGTCTTTTAGTTATTTTTAAAAGTATTGATAGAATGAGTTAAGTTTCTAAAAAAACATGTGAAATAAACAAATAGATTAGGCCTAGTTGCCTTTTGATCAACTATAATCATCATTGAAGAATTATAATTTATTTTAATAAGATAGCAAAAATAAAAATACAGATTTAAAAAAAAAAAAGGACTAATCAACATGCTTAACATTTAAACATACATTGGAAATAGTGAACTCAATAATGCCGAAATAGGTTTTATTATTATTTTATTATATATTCATTATCTATCTTCACATAGAAAACAAGAAATATACTCAACTTTTGCAATATATCAATTTATGAGAATACATTCTATTTAAAACACAAACTTATGTTCGACTCCCAGTATGTTCATTCTCATTTTATAAGGCAGGACTACGTTTGAATATTTTTACAATCAATTCAATAACATATTAAAAAATAAACTTTTAGTTAAAATCAATTTAAAAACAAATAATGAATTAGCAAGTTGTTATTTGATTATTAAAACTCGAGAGCACTTACTAAGTGATCAGATTACCTGAATCAATTTTAAACAAACAATAGATTGACAATACATAGGCCGGTAGGCATAAATAAACAGTTTTATCGGTGTTTGACTGTCGACAGTATTTATTTTTCATGAAACCCAAAAAAATGTCTAACTTAAGGATCGTATGCAATAAATTGGGGTTCTTTGCAAAGTTGTAGATAATTAAAACCATTTGGGTAGTAAGAATTAACAGTTTCTTTATAAAAATCATCACTCTGGCGAGTAACATAATATATGTCAGGGCGGCCGACTTTGTATTGTGTGTGATAACGGCTGACTTGTTATCACGTGTAGTGTGTTATTATTTCTGTTAAAAAAAGTCGTAATTTGTTTTATTTATTTCGAGTTTATTTGTAATACTAGTTTTGATTTTCAGTTTTTGAAGAGTTTTAATGTCTTCATTAAAATATTTACAAGATTGTTCGTAGAGATGAAAGTTTTAGAAGTGAGCATGTGCTGAAATGGTGGAGTCCAAGTTTCCCATTGAGGTAGGTGGGAGGGTAGGGTACTAGGCACGTTCGATTTTCCACCCCTAACAATTTTTTTAATAACAATTTTATTCATTCTAATCTCTTTTGTCTGACAAAATAATAATTACAGATTAAGTTGTGCTATTCAAGTAGGCCTAACTAAGTAATTTTTGAATCCAAAATATTATGCTTTGTTTATGAGGTGAAAGATTCGATCATTGAATCCTGTAAAACACCGAATCCTCGAATCTAAAATACTTGTAAGGATTTAGTGGATTCGAGTGGTCCATCTCTAATTATTATATTATTATTATTATTAGCACCGTGTCTTACTACCCGTTCGGGTTATATGCAATTACGCTAATGTGTAATGATAGGGTGATTGTGAGATGAAATGAAGGACCTACAGTTTAACGTGGAATCCGAACCACAGTGGAGGCCTGGCATTCCCCACATTCACAAGATGTCTTGTCAGAGGTGAAGGAAGGGTTAAGTAATCAGATAAATCTGTGCCGGGACCGAGGATTGAACCCCGAACCTCAGCACAGAAGTCTGACACCTTACCCCTAGACTGCCATGTCACCTCTAATTATTATAAGTTGTGTGACCTGCAAGTTGGGGATTTTACTTTTACAATGTAGATGAAACTGTTCAAGATGCCCTTGGAGAATCCCTCATCTAACAATAGGATCATTTTTATTAATGGGTGGTTTTAAAAAATGACAATACCATTTTCTGATTGATAGTCTTCAATACAGGTCAAAGTTAGTTTCATTTTTTACTCACCTCTACCCCTGTGACACCAAGAGCAGCTTTAATGTTAGGAGTCATGCGAAATGGAACTTTTTCAGGTACTCGCAAAGTCTTGCCTTTCTCAAAAGATACATTGTAGTCAATATGTACCACCTGAAATATTAATTTTTAAAATCATTAATCGTTAGAAAAAGCTCACTAGATATATAATAATGCTATCAAATAGGAGATTTCTATCATGTTTGTAAAGAAATCGATTCAATATATTACCACATTGAGCATTTTATAAAATAAATCTAAACATAATGAGAATAAACATTTAGTTACCTCCCCTGTGGTGAGATCCACAAGAACATTATCTAAGTGGCGATCCCCCAGACCAATGATATAACCAATGATGGACATGACAGCAACGGAGTAGGAATATGTGCGAGTGCTTTGCCACCACAAGCCAGCATTGACACTGTGGCACCATAGTTCCCTAAACAGGTTAAAAAACCAAATTTCAGTAACAAAGCAATTAGATCCTGAACAGGACTTCACAATCAATCAGCAAACATTTAATTTTCAAATTCTATCCAACCATAAGCAAAATGTTTACATATTTTTGTATAACGAAAAGGAGCCTATAATAAAATAAGAATAAATAAACTGAATCCTTAAAAACGTTTAAAAGGAATGCATTTGTGATAACATGTTTAGAAAAAAACAGCCATTTTCTCTCAATGTGGAAAGAATATGTTCTTACTTTGCGAGCAGATCTTTGGGTGTTTCCTCCATTAGTTGAGTAAGCACTTGCTTCAAAATAGGTAGGGGCCATTCCTTCCGGTTGTCTAAGTCAGTTATACCTTGCTCCTTCAACAAAGGAGTTAGTTTACTGTAGAACAATTCTGAGGGCCGCATCACTTGGCCAGCGCCAGCTAAAAAAACACAGATAAAGAGTAAACACTAACCAATAGAAAGATAAAAAAATATTATGTATGAAAGAGAGTGCAAAAGAGAGTAACATAGTTCACACTTTACAAACTTGTGCTAATGGATAAAAATAATAGAGGTAATTTTTTTGTTATTTCCCTTTCAATATGTTACTGCCCCATCGTTTGATCTGTTGATATTGTTCAATAGGAACACTTTAGGAGGAAGTGTAAAATGTGCAAATAAACTTTCTTAAAGAAGAAGAAAAATTCATATAACCTATATATTAGGTAGGGGTGTGTGAAAATTTGAAACTTCTGAATGGCTTCAAACCAATTATCAGTTTCAACTTCACTTCAAAAAAAATTCTGTCTTCGTCAATTATGAAGCTTCCCCAAAATATTGATGGCTAAAATAATCAATTTATGGTCAGATAATGCCATTCTAAGCTGCCATTTACATTACAAAACAATATTCATATGATATGTCTAGCATGAACAGGTAGCAAGGTGTGGTGCTTAAAAAAATAATGTATATATATATGTATATTTAAATTCAAGTTGAATGTATTAAATAGTCTCAGAGCTGAATTGAATTTCAAATATTTTTTTTAGAAGTTATTTTGTGCTTAAAAAAATTTATGGTGGCTATTTATAAAAAAATATGCACTAAAACTATTTGGAAAATGTTTTATTGAAATATTGTTGCTAATATTTTGTTTTATTTTAATAAATCAAGTTATATATATATAACTTGATTTATTAAAATAAAACAAAATATTAGCAACAATATTTCAATAAAACATAATGCATATTTTTTTATAAATAGCCACCATAAAATTTTTTAAGCACAAAATAACTTCTAAAAAAAATATTTGAAATTCAATTCAGCTCTGAGACTATTTAATACATTCAACTTGAATTTAAAAAGTGAACTTTGCACATCCCTACTATACATATAAGTTTTAACACAGCAACCGCGTTATTAATTTACTAATTAATATAATGTGCATTAGTTATAGGATAACCTTGACAACCAGAACCTGGACCATTAATTTAACAATTAAATGAATGTATGAATCTAATATTGAATGGATTAAAAAAAAATGACATTTAGTTCCTATTTTCTATTATTATTTCTATTTCCTCCTATGTTCATCATTTCCATCATCCAATTCAGGATTTATAGGTAAAATGAATATTTTGATTCATAAAATAATGGATTCAACCTAACTTACTACTGGAGGGCTGCGCACTAGACGAAGACTGTCCCTTGAGCAAGAGAGAGGTAGCCTCTCTCTGCTGCCATCTCTTGTAAAGTCCAAATAACGGAACAACACCATCAACCCAGCTGATAAGACCACTACGAGGACCTAGTGGGATAACAGAATAATGGCGGGCTCTGTACACAGCACCACTGCTGCCACTACGCCACATCAGTGTGTTGGCGATATTGAGGAATTGCATGATACGCTCATCCAAGTGCAAGTCTTCGAGTCCTTTAAACAGGTAAGTGTAGCTGAAACAAATTAAAAAAAACTATTATTTATTACTGAATTATATACTCATGAAAAGCTGTATGAATTTTGTGTTTATTCAGCACATTCATGCACACATACTTTCAAAATATTATAAATATGAAACTTAAATTGGAGGAAAGGGTTGCTTACAATCAATTTTCTTCAAAGGCAGTGATATTACCTATGGTCTTCTTTTGATTATAAAATCCATAGTGTGTTTGTTCCTTTTATGTTTCTATCCACCTTCCTTTGTAGCCTTTTTCAATTCTTTCAAATTTAATAAAATGTTATATATATAATAGAGGTATGTGAGACTGAAGAATATGAAATTGATTCAACAAAAATTATCATTCTAGTTTTGAAAGTTTAAAATTAGAGAAGTCACAATACCTGTTTTTCTCAATTTCGATACTTAAGTTCAGCCTCAATTCTTCGATTCTCAATTTAGATTCTTGAACATTTCTTATTCACTATTTTCCCAAGCATTATTACAAAGAAAATCTAATGTGCTTGATACCATACTCCCCCCCTCAACGCAAAACTTTGACTCGACCATTACAACACATGATCGCTTGATACTTTAATCTCACAATTTTATAAATATTTATTAAACAAACTAAAAGTCTTCAAAACTAAAAATTCAAATAAACCCAAAATTAATTCAATATATAGTGGATTTCATAACAGATTTTATTACATGAAAGTGACAATTTTAATTTGATAGGAATATCGTAGCTTTCGCAATACATATTATGATATATCCTTTAATGATATTCATATCAATACATTACAGAAAATTTCTAATCTAGTCTACATATTTTATATTAATTGTTTGTTTAAAATCAGCAGATTTCTAAATTTACACTTAGGTACTCACATCTGCCCATCGCTGCCATGAAACATCAGCTTCTTGGGTTTAGTTTTGGTGGGCAAAACAGCAATGTTGTTATCCACAGATGCAATGGTAATAATCTTCCCTGACACTGAAGATACTCCAGGCATAGCTATAACGGTATTGCTGAGGCGGGCCAATGCTGGACTGACATCCTGCATGCGTATGGAGTAGGCCGCCCTTTTCTGAGATCGCTGTTGCAGGCGAGCCTGCAGTTGTTTTAATGGCTGCCAAGATTCCTGAGGTCGTCGTGGGTTGATAGGTGATTTCAACTTCTGAAGACTCTCTGCGATACTTTCCCCTATAGTAATGAAACAGACACATATAGTTTTAAAATAATTTTTTAACACCTCGTCTTACTACCCATTTTGGTTATACAAATATTTTCTAATTACTTTAATGTGTTAGGGATGAGGAAGGTTGAATTTAGAGGAATTGTATGTGCATTTGTGTGAAGGGAGTGTAAAAAATTTTTTAGTAAAAAAACCCTCTCAGTACACCCAACCGAGATCAACCCCCCAATCATCCCCTTGTTGGTAGCCTAGTCGATTACGAGTGAGGCCTGAAACCATGCAACCACCGAAACGAGTTATAAGAAGATTAAAAACTTGTAAGGTATAAATTAGATGTATGAGTAGGTATTTTTAACTATGAATTGAGTTTGAATGAAAACAGTGAGTTGTTTTCAAGTTTGAGTAATAAAGAAAAATGTTTGAAAATGTTAGAAAAAACATAAATAAACTAATAAGTGTAAATTTAATGAATGTAGCCCAAATAGCGAAAAAGGGAAAATGTGAGAAGAATCCATTGCACAAAGGTGAGATTTTCTTCCTTTCTTCTGTCTTCTATAGTAGCAGTCAGACACATTTAAATGCAAATAAAGTAATATTTAAGCATTGTTGTCTAAACAAATAAAAACTAAGGAAAGAGAAAGACACTTTAGACCAACACTAAACTACTCACGTTTGAATTCATGTGTGTGTTACTACTTCCACTATACAAGACAAAAGAAAGATGTCAACTTTGCACATTGGATTCTTTCCACATCTTTCCTCTTTCCCTAAGTGGGCTTTCATCTTCAAATTTGCATTTATTAATTTATTTTTTCTTCATTTTTATCATTCATTTATTTAATTTGGGTATCTAATGTGCACCTTTTGAACCGTCTGATTATATCAGCACACAAGCATTTCTATGAATAAAAGTGAAAGGTCCTACTAATTTTGCCTGGAAAGGTATTTTCATACACCTTCTAGGATTCTTTTATATGCCACAACCATCATGGGACCAATGGATTTACTCCCCTTCCAAATAAAGTCCTACTACAAATTTTTATCGCTCAAGAAAAAGTTATTGATTCTGGCTGGGTTTGAACCCCCAAATATTGATTCCTGAGGCAAGCACTTTATCCCAAGCTCAACGAGGCAGACTTCATTTATCAATTTCCACTATAATAAAATCATTTGCCGTTGGGATTCCTCATTGTTAAACATAAACAATGTTTGCGATACAAATAGTTCCAGTTGTATTTTTGTAATAGATCTATGTATTGGCGCTAAATACAAATATACAATTATTGAAATTGGTGATTTTTTGTGAAAAAAGTTATGATCACATAAATTTATTTAACAGAATTTAATATAGTTGCACCATTTAGGTTTCTTTTCATCAGACAAAAGGAAATATTTAAGTAATCTGTTCACTCCTAAATTATCTTAAAATTGAGTTAAATTTACTCAACTCAAATATTTTGCGTACTCAAGTTTTTTGAGAAATTTTATAATCCAGTCCAAACATATTTTAAAACTCAATTCAAAATCCAAATTTCAAATACTTGCATATATACCTAGTACAAATAATTTAAAGATACAAGATTAGAATCAAAACATTTAAAATAGTTTCATATTGAGATTAATAACCAATGAAATACTATATTAATTTATTATTTGTATATAAATTTAAATACTTAAATAATGGTTAAAACTAGAAAGGATACTTTCAAATATAATTCATTAATTTTTTTAGTCAAACAAAAATAAGTCTTGTAATAGATGATCTGCTAAATTGGTTTAGTTGAAATAATCTGAAATTGTGGTATTACTTAATTAGGTTGTGTTCATTAGCATGCACTAAAAAGTGTAGTCGGAAGTTTTGAGTATTTAAGAACTTACCAAATTTCTCTTGAAAAAATTTCTCATGTGGTGTTTCTGGAGAAACAGATGTAATGGAATGCAGCTGCTCCAAAATGAACACCAACTATCAACAAGGATCAATTTATTTAAAATTTATATCTTTAATCTGCAGAAGAGAAGGCAAAGTAACAAATTATAAAAATGATCAAAAACAGTCACTGTTCTAACTAGATACTACATTAAGTAATAATTGAATTTCTTGGTTGCTAGGTAGAGGACAGTAAGTAAAAGTGTTTTGATTTGAGTCTTTAACTATTGATCTTTTCAAAAATTCCCATTTTTGAGTTGAGTCTGGGTTTAAAACTTAGTTTTGTAAATAAAACAGAAATATTTATAAGAACTACTTCTAATGAAATTGAGATAAAAAATTAATAGCTTAGCAAAATATATTTGAAATGTCAGATCACATTAATATTTTCTCAATTAAAAGAACATTTATGTTTTAAAAAGTAAAATATATTGTTTTTTAATCATTTAAAAAATTAATTATGATTGAAATTAATTACCTTTATGCACAGTTTTAAAAAATAATTAATAAAAATATGTTTGGGTACATAGATTATTTTTTTTAAATCAGGAGTGCAAATGTTCCCCTAATGCTGGCCTATCAGAGAAGTTGAATATTAAGGATTCTAAAAATGTACTTAAGATATTTCTAAATGTCCTATCATTCTTTACAAATTTCCTTTTTCTCCCTTTTTCTCTTTTAGGAAGTTGTGTTGGACGTTTCACACTTTCTTCTGGTGAGAGAATCTTAGGTCAGGGGATTGGGAGGTAGCAATTGATTTTCTTTAAAAAGCAGTCATCATCTCTTTGTAGTGGGAACTGTGTTCTTACCTACATTGTAGAAGCCATGTTGTGTTTGTTCCTTTTAGGTTTCCATTCACCTGTCCTGTAGCTTCTTCCAAATATAATAAAGATGCATTTAGTACACTTTTGCACTAATCATAAACCTTTCCAGCCTGTTGTCGGGTCAGTTTAGTAAAATGACTCCTCTTCCTCTATCTTTCCTTCCTTACTTACTCTAGTTCAGTATTATCCTTTGCACTAAGGTTTGCCTAATACTGTCTTGTACTTTTATACTCCTTTATTTAGGCCTCCTACCCCATCTCTTCAACAACCAGTTTTCTCACATGCTGACTTTGACTTTCAAATTTCTATCTGCACAATATCCTCTTTGTTGTGTTCTTCCTCACATCTCCTATACCTTCCCTTTCCCCCAAACCGTGAATTTAATCAACCCATTCTAAATAAGGTGACACACACACACACACACACACAATACACAGAAAGGCCTTTACAAGGAACTCGAAACTGATGAGCAGCCCATAATTCTGTTGAGCTCAAGTTCAGAAAATCTATTTAATACTTACAGATCCCTAAAAGGTTTTCCTTAAAAAGCCTGTTTAAATGTAAAGAGATTTAGTTTGTGGTACAGGTCCTATTTTTTTTCCCCCTTCGCTTATCAAGATTTGAATTTACCATATTAACAATATTAAATCTCTAAATATTTTGTTCATAGTTCTCGACGTCAGTTGGCTTAAAATATTAGAAAAATAGAAAAATAATAATACTAATTACACTGTTACTATTTTCTTCTTAACATTCCAATAACTTACATGTTACGAAAGGCCTAGCAACCTGGTAGTGGGAAACTCATATATATGACTTACATAAAAAACTGAACCAGATCACAGGCTGGTAACAATAATGGATGTAATAAGTAAAATAACTTAAATGCTTCTTCAGTCAACTATTTAAACTGTCTATTTTGATGTACCATACCATGACCAAAAGCAAATATTTAAAGAAAAAGAAGAATTTTAGCCTTCATTTTTATGTTCATAGCCCTATACCACTTCAATTTGAGTTAATTTTACAAGCAATAATTATAGCAAAATAATTATTCGCAGACATTTTTACTGAACAACTTTTATTTAACAAACTCCCTTAACTTTATCTAGCACTGATCAGTCTGTATATTGTGAAAGACTACACGATTATTTACTGACCGGCTTCAATATGATACGATGCTTCTCAGCAATGAGTATCTCTTTGTCGGTAGGTGAGAGAGAAACATTGTCCTCCACACGAGCCACCTCAGTGTCCAACTGCGCCAGACGTCTAGAGATCTCTGCGTGGTGCTGAACCAGGGTACCTAACCAAAGTTCATCCCAGAGTAGGGTGATGCGGCGCAGTTCCTGAACCAACAGCTGTACCTGGGAGATGGCTTCAGGAGCCTATAACATGTTCAAATATTTGTACATAAATTGAAGAGTGAAACAAAAATGTTCATAATGCTTACAGCATCAAAAAGTTGCATATTATACAATTTAAAGAAGAACAGTTCACACTTTAAATTGCTGCCACTGGACAAAGAGGTAATAGCTCCCTCTTAAATAAAATAGATCGTTATAATCCAATTCCCCGACCTAGGTATTAGGTTTTCTAACCACCTTCCCTGTACTTTCTTCCAAATACATATACAAAATACCTCAAAAAGTAAAAAATAAGTTTTCCTTTAAGAGACTAGTTTGTGATGGAAATAAAAACAGAAAATTTAAAACAATAAACATCGATGTGTTTTTAACATTAAGTTGTTTTTTGCGACGATTCATAATCATCAAATCTAGAATTTTACTCTCCAATCAATATCGACGCAAATGAATATTCAAAGAGAAGTTGAATTTTTTGAATTTCACCCACTCATACTAAAAACAAAAGTTTTAATGCAAACATCGACCAAAAAAGCCTTCAAAATAAAATTTAGTTTAACCGAATAAGAAATATATAAGAAATTTACCTGCTTTGAGAGGGTGTCCACCATTGCAAGAAAGCAAGTCTTTAGGACAGACACTTGACCACTGTCTTCTTCATCATCTTCATCTTCATCTTCATTTTCTTCCTCTTCATCTTCCCCAGAATCTCCATTTGCCTCCTCAGACCCTTGAGATAGGCAAGTGTTGAATAAACCTATCCAAAACAAAAAATGAAATAAATCTTTAAAAAGTAATTTAATAATATTGACAAATTAACTAAAATATAAATTTCCTGAGTTTTTTTTGTGCATTTGTTATTCTGTGTACATGTAGTTTTTTTACTAAAAGTTTAAGAATCTTCTTTCTAGTGTTTCATATTTATGTAAATGTTTAAATTATATTATGAGACATATAATATGTAATAAATAACTATAATAGAGTTGTATTAAAATAAAACACATATCTACACACTTCAATGATTCAATACTTTTGTTGAATCTTCCTTAGGATCTAGTAATAGCAGTACTTAGTAAGAATTAACAGGATTTTAGTTTCACCAAAGCCAACTTAATTGTGAACCATGAAAACTTTTCTGGAGAATCATCTATTGTTCTGTGGTGCAAGTGTTGCAAAAGCGCTAAATCAGGTCTAGTTAACCAATATTTTAGTTGCATGGTTTTCTAGCCTTTGTGATCCATTAATGTGATAGTTCCCATTGTCTTAGCTGGGACATAGTGAACTAATAAAATTACGTACCAGTTTAATTTCTATTGTGCTCTGTTTAGTGATTTTTACATCTTTAACAGTGTAACAGTTCTCAAAGTTGGGGTTATGGGCAGAAGGCATGTACTGAAAAAGTTTTTCTGAGTTTTTGTTTTTGGTGTCATGGCAGTGTAATTCAGCTGTCTGGCCAATATGTTGTGCTGTGTATTGTTGGCATTCTAGTTGGTAAATTAGGTTACTGGTTGATATATTTGGCAGGTTTTGCAAGCTGTTTGAATGAAATGTTGAGAGCATCATTGTGGTAGAATGAATGTTGTGTCATTTTCAGTTTGGAGTTTAAGGTGTTCCAGAAGAATATCATTAATCAACTGGGCATCCTCAAGTTAAACATTTAAACAAGTAATATGACCCATTTTAGTTGACCTTGATGGTCTTGGGGACCCAAAGTTCGTGGGTTCACACCCAGCCTGGGTAGATAGAATTTTGTTGAGTGATAAGAATCTGTAGCACAACTTCCTTTGGCGAGAGTAAAACCAAAACTCACATGTCGATTGTGACATGTAAAAGAACCCTGAAAGGTATGTGAAAATACCTTTTCTGGGAAAATTGATGGGCCCTTTCAAGTTTGCTAATAGAAATTTTTGTGTGCCAATATAATCAGTAGGTTCAGAAAGTGCATATTGAATAAATAAAATAAAAATTTGGCACATTTTTCCTAAATTCTTTTAAACAAATACGCGATCGTATTAAAAATGATATATAAAATCTTTAAAACCTCCCTAACATAATGATTCTGAGACAAACCTAGCAGAGAGATAATTCATTTAGTAATTAACAGAATTTTAAAGCTGTTCATTTAACTGCTGACATTAATCTAGTAGAGCTTTGCTATGCAGGTTTGTTTAGTTGACAATATTAAAAAAATAATTAAAGTGTAAAACCCAAAAAGCTGCTTTGTGAAGAGTTATAGATATCAAAAATTAAAGAATCAGGATTTAAGTTTAGAAATAGAAATGTATTTAGTAAAAACATGAATCATGATACATCTATAACTAACGTGTAGTAGAAGATGCCCGGAGACGAGCTCCGCAAGTTGCAGCCCCCACCACTGCAGGGAAAGTGATAAGATGTGGAGCATCCTCTGTCACACGGCACAACAGTTCTGACACGCGTCGTCGTACGTACGCCTCGGGGTGGCTCAATCTAGAAAATAGCTGAGGAATGATGGCCTTCCAAGGTCGCGTGGGGGTGGACGCAAACCCTGACTCAAGAACTGACTGCAACTCCAAGGCGTGCTTTACAATCAGACGCAGAAGACGGAGTGTTGCTGTGATAGTGATACACTCGCCAGTTTTACTCATGTGCTGAAACACAACCAAGTAAATTGTGAACTTCATGTATTTATGAATATTTACAAGGTTATACATGATAATAATGTTTTTAACATATGAACAATACTGGGTAAAAAGAGGGAAAGTCACAATACTCACATTTTCCAGGAACACAACTTTTATATATCTAACCACAGTAAATATATTTTAAATTACCGGTATTTAATAGGGATATGCAAAGTCCACTTTTTCAATTTGAAGCAAACTCAAATAGGACATATGAAATATTATCAAAGCCGAATCATAGTTTGAGTATTTTTTGTTAGTTGTTTAAGGCTCAAAAATTATATTTTGGTTATTTGTATAATTTTATACACTAAAATCCCTACAATATTTTTTTAATGTAAATATGTTTATAGTATTTAGTTTTATTGTAATAAATCAAGTTACTATCACAACTTACAATTCAATTAATACAGATTTGTTTCATGTGAATATTGTTTGTACAGTACATAACAGCTCAGAATGACAATAATTGACCATTATTGTCAAAGATTCGTAGTTATCGAAGCCAGAATTTTTTCAAAGTGAAGTTAAGCTAATTTTTTTTTCGAAGCCGAGTAAAGTTTCGCACACCCCTATTATTTAAATATGGCAGAGACCTATTCTCTTTAAACTATAATCTATTACAAAGGTCTTATGATTGTCTAATATAGTGAAGCACCATCATTATTTGAGTTAAAACTGAACCTTCCCCATTTTTTTTCCTGTACCCTTGATATGATTTCCCCAAAACTATACTTTTTAACCATGCATTCATGTAAAAATATTGTTGTTAGAATGTGCATTTAATCATTTGTAAACAATTAAACATTTATACAAAGAGAACTAGACCCCAAGTTTTACTAAAATTGTGTGTAGATAAAATTATTAAAAATACAAAAAATTAGGTGTGTCAATTTTTTTTCAATTTGAAGTGAAGCTGAATCAAATAATATAAGATTCCTGAGGCTGAGTCATGATTTGAAATTAAAAACATCATCATCATTATAGTGCGCAATTTACTGTCTCGAATGTAACCCTCTCCATCTACTTCTGTCCTTCCACCACCTTTGCAAACATAATTAATAAATTTCATCTTAAAGTAAAAAACTAAGATATTAGTAAAAAATTTAATATAATTATTTCAATTTTTTACACTAACAATAATTAATTTATGCTGGAAATAACAGCAAACGATTTTTAAAAAAAACTTAACTGGGTGTATTAACTTTTTTTTTTTTTGCAAATCTTTGTAAATATTGAATTAGCAATTTTACTCTCGAGTCAAAGTCGAAGTGAATGAATATTTTAAGTGAAGTTGAAATTTTTGAAGCTTCGCACACCCTTACAAAAAAAATTCTAATAAAAACATCAATTTTTCTAAATAATACATTCAGATCAATATTTGAAAAAAAGTGAGAAATGTAAATAATTTATTATTGGTTTGCAATTAGAGATGAGATCCTCAAAGCCTCAAAACCTCCACCCTCCAAAATACTTAAGGTTATTCTAGATTCAAAGCTCAAATCCTTTTAAAAATATATATATATATATACTGTTTTTTGGTGGTCTAAAAAAAACCATTTTTATTTAACTCAACAATCAGGCCCCAGAAAATAACTGTAACATTTAACCAAATATATGAATGTTATAAGGGACGAAGTTTAGGATTTTTTTCTTTTTTTAAACATTCAGTTACCATTTGTATTTTCTATTATTACATTACATTTCTATTACCGGCTCATAATTTTTTCCAAGATTCGAATTTGTAAAATAGTGGAATCGACCCGACACTATTTGCAATTAAAATAAATCGAATCAAGTCGAGACCTTATATGTGAATGAAAAGTTATACCTCGCCTTCACCACAAAGTTCCAGGTATTTGAAGTAAGCCATAGCTGACAGCTCATAGTAGCTGTACACTCGCTTTTGCGCACTTCTCCAGATATCCACTAAGTAACAAAGCTGATCACTTGTAGCACCACTCAATGCACCCACACTCTGGAGCTGACTTTCTATCATTTCTGATGTGTTGAAGTCTTCAGTCTAATCAAACATTTTTATATAAATAAACAGACCAGAGTACACAGGGTGAACATAGCATTATAATCTGTAGGCTAATCTATGTGTCAAATTTTATATTGTTTGAATCTAGTTTTTAATTATTGATTATAACATTATGATTATTAACAGCTTAATGTATTGAATAAAATCAACAAACTGCAGAGTAAATGCACAAGAATTATAAGAGTGAGGATCATAAAACTACAGTGATAATAAATGTGCCTTCAAACAAAATTCGAACCAAAGTTTCTCCCTAAATGACATTCAAGACTATTAAAACAAATGAATCAATAGTACAAGTGACCACTGGTGCAAGTTTAAATTTTCGTTAAAATTAAGGAGGATAATAAATTTTCCATTTGATTATTATAAATATTACAAACACGTTAAAACATAAACGAACAGCAAGCATAGTGAGCTTCAAGTTTATTCAAAACTAAACAAACAAGAGAGGAGGAATCAGTGTTCACAATTATCAGCACTACAGTATCACAACTTACATAATCTATGGCATTAGGAACTTTAAAGTTCTTTGCAGCACTTATAAAAGTAAGCCACCTATTCCTATCTTAAGCTAGTTATATCAAGTACACCTCATTACACCATATCTCTTTCAGGTTCAGTATAATGCTATCCTCCCATTTCCGTCTAGGTCTTCCAGATGGGCTCTCTAGCCATTAGATTTGCCAGTCAATATTCTGAACATGATTCTAGATTCTCCCATTTGCACTGCATGTCCTGCCCACAATAATCTACGAAACTTTATTATTCTAACAATATCTTGTGATGGGTACAGGATATGTAACTCCTCATTATGTAACTTCCTTTACCACTAGGTATAGTCATCTCTTTTGGGCCAAATATCATCCTAAGCACCTTGGTTTTGAACATCCTAAATTTACAGTTTCACATAATGATATAAATATGACTAATATAATTATCAAACTAATTACCTCAATATCCTCCTCATCAGCCACCGCCCGAGTTTGGCTTAATATTGCATATACTCTGTCCAGGTCTTCCCGAGAGGTGCCAGCTGGCAGAACATGCTGAATAGCCAAACGATCCGCCTCGGAGAGTTGGCCTCCAGCTTCGATAGCGGCATCAACCACCCGTCGCCCCCAGCGATAACACCATGAAGCCAGTTGGTTCCACGACTTGGCCAAAGTTGGGCAAAGTGAGACTCCTGACTGGAGAAGTTGTCCCACCAGTAGATCACTTGCTGGGATTACTTGGGTCCCATTTTTTACTGCTAAACTGTGCTCTACTGCAATCATAAAAATAATGAGAGTCAAATACTAAAAAGAAATGTAAAAAAAAATCAATTATTCAAGTGAAATTTATTTAGAGCTCTAATTAAGTGAATGTATGAATGTTAAAATGAATGGATTATAAGAATAATGATAATATTTAGTTAATATTTGTATTTTGTCTTATTCTATTATATTTTCTATTTTGTTCATAATTTTTTCCAAAATTCAGATTTGTAAAATAGTGGATTCAACTTGACTCTAGTTCTAATGATCTCACGCAAATCAAACATGGTCTTTTTATATATTTCTACCCTTAATAGGTTTACTTCAACCAATATCAGTTTTAAGGTAAAAGATATAAATAAATAGTCTATTTTAAATGTCATGTGAATACATCTAAAGGATTGAAATGATAAATAATGAGGCATCTGAATTGAGAATCGAAAAATAATTTAAATAATCAGAATCAAGAGAATCAGTGATAGTGTCATCGCTATTAAATAATTTGTAATTAGTTATATGTGTGGAAAAAAGATAAAGGAAAAAGTGTGGAAAACCATATAAAAGGAAGATACTTTACAATCTCCTTAGGTGGCCACATGGTATACTCTCGCAGTAGATTAGAATGCTGATTACGGGGAGACTGATGTTTAAATCTCAGTCGAGTGTATTGAGGGGTGTTTTTCCAAAATGGTTTTCCACTCTCCCTACACATGGATGTGGGTACAATTCCTCTAAATATAACCTTCACCCCCTAGCACTATTAGTGTAATTAGTACATAAGTGTATAGACTAAAAGGGTATTAAAATGCAGTGCTAAGAAAACAAACACTACAACTCACTTTGGTTGCTGTATGGTCCAAGCCGTCACTCTCATTTTAGACTTATCTACCGATGACAGGAAGATCAGAGTTTAAATTCCAATCGAGTGGTTATTCTTAAATGGTTTTTCATTCTCCCTCTGTACATAGGCATGTACGTTTCCTCTAAATTCAACCTTTCTCATCCCTAACTCTTTAGAGTAATTACTACATAATGCATATAACAAGACCAGTTTGTAAAACATGGTGGTAAAAAAACATCAAATATGTTTCTGTCCCTCTTTCCTGTACTTTCTTTTATATATAATAAAATGTTTCTAAAAGAGCAAAAAGAGGTTTTCCTTAAAAGAGATAAGTTTTGATTAAAATTTGATTGGGGTAGTTATTAATATTTATTTTTTGTCTTCGTGTCTTACTGAATAATGTGACGTCCCTGGTGAACATAAGTTTGGCCAGTGGTTCGTCTTTGTTGGCCAACTGAGGTTGATGCTGAAGCCACTTGGCCAGAGTCAAAAGCAGACGAGAGCATCTTTCTTTGACAATATCTGTTCCATTAAGAGCCGCTAAACAGCACACTTGAACTGCAGTCTCTTGTTTCTCCAAGCTATAACAAGTATTAACTTCACAAACACTGGTTATACAATGGACACATTTATAAAACTATTGTGTTACAAGTGAAAGAGATGGGAGGCGCAGATAGCCGAGAGTGTGCAGGTGAGAGGAGAAGAATGAAAGCAAATAAAGGAGGAAGAATGGTGGAAGGACAGAGGGATATGGAAGGATTTTACTAAACTGACCCGGCCACAGGCTGGAAACCGCAGATTTGAATAGAAACCGTATACAACCATAAAATACTTAAAGCACCAAAAAGGTTTGAGTAGAATTATTACTACTAGTTATTGCATATATATTAAACAGCAACATGCATCTTTCATGGATGCATTAAAAGTACTAAGTCTATTTGTGCTACCCCAAAATAGATAATCAACATGGTGGATAGCTTGCTGAAATCTCTTGATATCTTTTTTGACAAAAGATATTTTTATTTTGTTTTAGTGAGCAAATAACTAAAGTAAAGTGAATATTTAAAATAACTTAAATAAATATGCATAATTTCAAATAATCACTGCATAATATATAAGAAATGTGTGGTGAAGTTTAATGAATCAAAATCAGTTTTAAGGTATTTGAAAATGTGCAAGTTATTTGAAATGTCATAATTTAATATTTGAAGTCCAAATAAAAATTCTATTAAGAAATTAATATTTGCGCCCTCTAATAGCTATGCAACATTTACTAATGTTTTTTCTCAGATTAAACCATTTAAAAATAACATATTTAATGTCTACTGATGTTTTTCTTAAATTAAACACTATATATATATATATATATATATTCAAACTTCAATTTAACTTCAGGAAGATTTCATATTAATTGATTTGACTTTGTTTCAGATTCAGAAGGGGTGTATGAGTACTCAAAAATTTTAGTACTCATTTGAACTAAAGATTTTAACTTGAAACATTCAAATATTTTAAATTTTCAAATTTATCTAAAAAAAATTTAGTTCATTAATTTGATTAAATTTAAATATATAATTTCTCACTAAATACAGTCGCTCAATATGTCTTTATGTCTGATTTGAAAAAAATTAGTTTGTTCTAATATTAAATTGAGTTAGATAACAATGGATAGATTATATAGCTATATTTGGTATGACTGTAAAAAAAATATTTTTGGAAACAAACACGATTTCCCAAATAGTCTAACATTTGGAAATAAGGGAAGAAATATAGTATATACCTATACAACAACTTAGCAACTTCTGTATAAGTCTTGATCCTCCATGGGCCACATTCAGCATTGTTGCGAACCAAACTTTGTGCCAATTCTTCCAGATTGCTGCAGCTCTCGCCACGACTGAAGCATTTGAGGAGGAACCTTTGGGCCATACCCAGATTACCTTCTTTGCGAGCTGCTCTCGCCACATTCAAAGATAGGTTGTCTATGTTCCGCTGCACGGAAGAGTCAACCGTCAACGTGCCAAAATACTTGCTCCACCAAAGAACTTCGCTTAAGGTGGATGAACTTGCATGGTTGACGGTTAGCTCATCCTCCAACTGAAACTATGAGTAAATAAGCATTAATGTGGTGGGGTCAATCTGTCAATACTTGTGCCATAAATAATTATTTTAAAAAACGCTTTAATTAACAATTAAATTATAGTAAGTAATTTTTTTCCCTTGTATAGCACAGGTTAAAGAAGGTTTCATCCCTTCAAATAATGTTTGGACTTAGTGTAAAGTAGAAGATAGAAAAGTATTTCCAGTTTATATTAAATTCTAGGGCGTATTTTTTATCGAGACCTTATATTATTATGGTAAGTAAATATTTGAAATTTTGTCTTAAGAAACAATGAATGTTGGTTTAAGAAATTTTGGAATAAAAAGCAACTATGGTAGAGTTATTATTAGCACCGCGTCTTATTAACCGTTCGGGTTGTACACACTTACGCTAATGTGTAATGGTAGGGTGATTGTGAGACGAAATGAAGGTCCTACAATTTAACGTGGAATCTGAATCACGATGGAGACCTGGCATTCCCCACATTCACAAGATGTTTTGTCAAAGGTGAAGGAAGGGTTTGGTAATCAGATAAATCTGTGCCGGGACTGAGGATTGAACCCCGGACCCCCAGCACAGAAGTCCGACACCTTAACCCTAGACCACCAGGTACCCTAACTATGGTAGAAAAATGGTAAGTAGCATTTGAAAAAAAATCACAAATAGGCCTACTTCAATCGAAAAAATGCAGAGTATATAAAATAAAATTATAGGAGAATAATAAACCCATTATTTATTAATTTATGGTATTTAACGTGCACTATCTGAACCGACTCTCTTGAAATGATAAAGCTATTTGTAACAAAGGTAAGTGTGCTGGCTACCACTCCTTATTTAAACCAAAATACTAGATAAGAATGATTACTTTTAACTTGAAACTAATTTTTGTGCTTTCAAATGAGATTTATCAAATGTTTTATGAAAACATGGTTTAAGAAAAGTAGCTATCCTTATTTATTATTATGCTTCCTTTTCTTTTTCCTTTTTTCTTCTTCTTGTAATTGGTTAACTAATGCATACTAATACAAAAGGTTGTTGAGGCATGAAAATAACAATTTTTAATGTGGTTAAAAGTAAATATGATAACCAGCACATTTATCTGAATAATATTGTAGTAGAACTTGTTGAGACACCCCTTATAAAAGCAAAATAAATTTTTTAACATAAACATTTACTGCCACAGGCAGCTTTTTCAATTGAAGAGGCCAGTATTACTCAGGTAATTATTCTGGTTATCCCTCCAGCTTTTAAACTAGTGTTGTATTACAATACCATGGTATTAGCTGCTTCTGCTGGCTTCTTAAGCAGAATGTTGTTCAGACCACTAGCTGAATACTGCATCACCAATGCCTGCAGAAGGAACTCTGACGAACCATTTCTCACACTTTCCTGCATGTGGCATTGAGAAATTAGCTGGCATTCCATTATCTTGCCAAGTCGAACAAGGCTAAAAACGAAACCAAAAGTATGAACATTAAACATTAATAAGTATTAAAAGTAAATAATTTTGAATAGGGAATTATTGCAGACTCTGTATCAGCTAAGGCAGTTATTTCCAACCTGGGGGTCGCGGCGTTAATCCCAAGGGGTCGCAAGTTTTGTGAGGACTATAACTTTATATTGTATTTACTTTTTTAAGAGATTGTGATGAGTATAGTTAAGTTCAAAATCCAAAGAGAAACGAAATATTTTGGTTACCTAACACCGACTGCATGTTTACCGACACAGTTTCAGCAGACTCAAATTTGGGTGAATGGCACTGCAAGCACTCGCTTTGTTCAAATGCAGAATATGAACCATGCTCGTCATTCTCTTTGTGAGCTCTCATTAGCTTTCGTGTAAAAGCCAAGTGTTACCAAAGCTGAGTTAGCCTGCTTCCCTGAGTGGTCAACCACCAATTGTGCGCAGTGTGTACTTATCTGGCAAGCATGTGTATTGTTGTTT
The DNA here is from genome assembly GCA_902151425.1 of Timema shepardi. NCBI lineage: Eukaryota > Metazoa > Arthropoda > Insecta > Phasmatodea > Timematidae > Timema > Timema shepardi. The sequence goes on from CABFVX010000416.1 coordinate 198,243, forward strand.
TGTAGTTTTAATTTCTGTGTGTTTCCATTAAGTTTCCCTCCTTTGTTGTCTAAAGTGCATGTGAATTACAGCATAATTAATATTAGCATGGATAAATTCCTAAAAATAAGTTCTACTAGTTGCTGCAGAGGAGTCTGGTAAGAAAATAAAGGTTAGAAAGTATGTTGAAGATTTTTTGATCGTTCGGGTTCACTAGTGTTGAAAAAGATGACAAGGAGAGACCCTTGTGCTTGCTGGGTTTATCTGTTTTATCTTCAAAGAGTGTGAAACCTAAGAAGCTGAAGCAACACTTGGAATCAAAACACATCCTGCATGCAGGTAAACCAGAAGATTTTTTTTAAGAAAAAATTGGAAGAATATTCTGGACAGACCAAATCAACGATAAAAATAACAAGTATTTCTACCAAGAGACTTCTAGCAATATACAAAGTTTAATATATGATTGCAAAATGTAAGAAGTCTGATTCTGTTGGAGAGACGCTCATTTTATCTGCTATCAAAATCACTGAAATAATGTTTGACAGAGAATCTGCATATCTAGTCTGGAAGATAACACAGTGGGAAGACGGATATCCGACAGGGCGCAAGACATATAAGAACCACTGACCGAAGCTTTGAAAATGTCAAAATTTGCAATACAGGTCGGTGAAGTCACTGATTCAGTGAAGGATGCTCACCTTATAGCTTATGTTTGCTAAATCAATAAGAGATCTGTCAAAACGGACCTATTGTTCTGCAAGCCGATTCTGGGAAGAGCCAGTGCTGAGGAACTTTTCAAGATTTTTGATGATTTTTTGACAGCAAATGAGATTAAGTGGGAAAATAGTGTTGGGATGTGCAGTCATGGTGCTCTTGAAATGTCTGGAAAAAGAAGTGGTTAAGCTTTCGTGAAAGGAAAGGCTTCCAACACCATCTGGACTCACTGTATGATCCACTTGCATTAAAAAAAAGTTAATACAGAACTAAGTGTTGTCTTTAGTTCCATCAATAAAATAGTGAACTGCATTAAAACAAGACCAACTGAATCACGTGTGTTTGTTGCTTTGTGCGAGGGAACGGCGGCTGAACACAGTGCTCTCTTATACTACTCTGCTGCATGCTGATTGTCACCTGGGAAAGTGCTCTCAAGGGTGTTTGAAATGAAGGATGAAATTAATCTTTACCTCAAAGACCATGACTATCCCAGGAGTAAAAATGAGATTAAAGAAAACAGTTTCTTGTTCAAATTAGGGTATCTTGCTGATAAATTTGAAATACTCAATATTTTAAACACATCCCTGCAGAGGTCTGGATCGAACATTTTCACTTCAAGTGACAAGGTGAGTGCTTTTATTGGGAAACTGGACCTATGGCTGGCAAATTTGAAGAAGGTTTTATTGACATGTTCCCAAGACTGAGCGAAATACTTGAAGAACATGACAATAACAAGAACATGACACTTTATTTATCAATGACCATCTCAAGATTCTAAAGTAAGGATTCCATTTTTTTTAAAGAAATCTGTTGATGATGTCAGTCAAAATGAGTGGGTGCGAAATCATTTTTCTGTTGAAGCAAAAAAGAGGCTGCCAATTGGTGAACAAGAAAAACCAATAGACCTATCTTTGGATTGCACAATGGCACACCATTATTAAACATGTTAGCTCACACAGTTTTGGCTTCAGGCTGAAAGTGAGTACCCAACAATGGGGGCAAAAGCTTAAGCAGTTCTCTTGCCGTTTTCCCTGTTCTATCTCTGTGAAACCGGATTTTCTGCTGTGGCTTCCATTGATATTAAATATAGAAATCGGCTTCACGTAGTGCCGGAGCTCAGATTGGCTATTTCTTCACTAGTGCCAAGATTTAATAAACTATGTGCATCATTGCAGCCTTAAAAATCCCATTAACTGTACAGTTTATATTTAGTTTCTTTTGACATTGTTTATGCTATCTATACACTTTGTGTTATTTTATGAATACAAATCTTCATTTTAGCACAGAATTTGAATCTTAGAAAAAATTAAGAACATAAGAGGGAATCGGAATATTAAATATTAGTGGAGTATAGAAATAGTAACTAAATGTTAACATTTTTTAAACTAAAAAAACCTTCATTCTAGCATTCATACATTCAGTTAAGTGATTTTTATTTATTTATCACATCATCTTACTACCTTTTCAGGTTATACAGACATGTACTAACTTTGCTAATGGTTTAGGGATGAAAAAGGTTGAATTTGGAGGAAGTGTATCCTGCATTCGTGTGGAGAGTGGAAAACAATTTTGAAAAAACCACCCTCAATACACCTGACTAAGATTGAGCCACGATGCCCCGTCATCAGCAGTCTAGTCTATTGTGAGAAAGACACCTTAGAAAACGCTACAATCGAAGCAGATTGGCCTTTCTTATATCATGCATTGTATCAAGAAAATTTTCTGTGTTGCAGGTGTGAGTTTACCTTTTATTGGGTGACTCATATTGCTGGATGTGTTGTGTTGACTGTTTTATAGATTGTGACGGTTTATCAGCTTTCAATAAAAAGCTCACTAATATCATCATCACCATTAACAGGTTTTAGCCAGTGTCCGGGTGTGTTTGAAACAGAAGCCTCTCCAGCATCTGCTTTATCCCTACCACCTATCCTCTCCCCTCCACACTAACTTCAGTCACCTGTCCCTTGTCACTAATATATAATTTATAAAATATGTGATTTACTAGTTTTCAACCTGCCTTGGTGACATAGTTAGCAAACACACTAGTTTCATGTTGAGCTTGTCTGCCGAGGACAGGGAGATTGAGGTTTGAATCTCGGTCGGGTAAACTGCGGGGTGGTTTTTCCTAAATGGTTTTCCACTCTCCCTCCACACAAATATGGGTTCACTTCCTCTAAATTCAACTTTCCCAATTCCTAACCAATTAGTTTAATTAGTATTTAAGCGTATAATCCGAACAGGTAGTATCAAGCGGTGCTATGATTTGATTTTTTTTACTGGTTTTTTAGTTTTGTGAAATGTGTGTTTACAGGTTTTAAAACTCATAATTATTTCTGTTAATATAAACATTACTCTTGCAATAAACTCGAGTACAGATGATGGAGAAATCATGGTTCAAATCTGGATTGGGTGTAATGAGGGTTGTTTTCCCTAAATGGTGTTTCAATCTCCCTCCTTATAAAAGTGGGTACACTTCCTCTAAATTCAACCGTCCTCATACCTAGCACATTAGCATAATTAGTATACATAGGTGTATAAGCTGAAAATCAACATATCAGAAATGCAATAATTACTGTGATGGATATATTTTGTTAAATTTACCTTCGATCCACATTGTTGATCCCAAAGTTCTCCTCTGCAGCCATTGTAATCGCGATATTGAATAAAATGTGTTGAGCATCTCTTATCAACTTGTGGCTGCTCCACGACTTGCTATTCATACCAATCTTGTCATCCAACTTTGACAAGTCAGATATTTCATCATCTGTGGGCCACTTTGCTAACTCAGCAGCCAAGGAAATGTTACCATCCTCAAAATATGAAAGAGCTTTGGCATGGTCTGCAGTCATTGTGTTTAGTATCTGCTCCAAGAATAAATATTTGAATATGTAAAAAAGGAAAACAATGATGGATTTTATAAACATGTAAGGAAGAAAGTACAAAACCTTCACCTTTACCAGAAAAAACCATAGGTCCAGTGAATAACAGTGAATATTCAACAAATTTAAAAAAATCAAGGTATTAAGATACTTTAATTTGTAAAATTCCAGTGTCTTTAAAATGTACCAGTTTGATTAGTGATGTGTATTTAGAGTTATTCTATCGATCTGTGACAAAATTCACTAAGACCAAATAAAGTTATTAATATTTCAAACAACATTTTCCAGCTAAGAATCATTGAGTTTAATAATCATTTACACATTAATATGTTGGAAATATGCTTTATTAGTTTTATAAGACCTTAAGGAAAGCCCCGTTTCCTTTTAGAGGCAAGTATTTTTAAATATAGAAGATAGTGTCTCTAAAACCACCGTGGAGTAGTTTTTGACTTCCATAATAATGCAATTATGGTTTACCTTCTATTATATCCATTTTCATTAAGCTGTGTTTGTGTCCTTGATGTGTTTATAATCAAAACTAAATAATTTCCAACATTACTGAAATAATAGACTTAGTAGGGGTGTGCGAAGCTCGAAACTTTGACTTGCCTTGGGGACCAATATCAGCTTCAACTTTGCTTCTAAAAAAAAATGTCTGCTTTGACAATTATGAGAATTTACTAATAAAAATATTGAGAGTTAAAATATCAAATTTATGGTAAATTTATTGCCATTTTGGGCTGCTAAAAATAAATTTTAAGTAGTAGAATTCTAAGTTGAGATAGTAAATATATTGATCAGAATAAAATTAATTATAATAAAAAATTGTGCAATAAAACATTTTCCAAGTAGTTTTAGAGCAAAAGATAGATAAATAACCACAATGCAATATTTTTTGAAGCATAGAACAAATAAAACATAATCAAACTTCAATACAGCTTTTAAGAATATTCTATATATTCGATTTGAATTTGCATCAAATAAAAAAATCATACTTCGTAGTGCCATACAGAGTAGATGAAGGGTACCTCGAAGAATGAAAAAAAGAGTTTTCCTTAAGAGCCTATCTTACCCCAAAATAGCACATAACATAAGTAGGCAATTCAGCTCCAAGCCAGAGGTTGCATCATGATACAATTTTCTGTTTTATAATTTAAAAAAAGGGTAAAACAGTGCTTTAGTCAAGCTTTGGCGACCAATATTTCTAAGATAAAAAAAATACTTGACATCCACCAAGCCATAAAAAAGACTATTATACATATCCGGCCAAAGTATCCTTCCGCACCAACAAGAACAGATGGATCACAGAAACAGTAGATAGAGCTAGCTACCGGACAGGTCTTGCGGAAAAAAAATAATCATACGTTTGGAAATATCAGTTTTATCGAGAACGAGTGAAATTTGTATGTTGATATTAATTATTTTTAATACGAGTGTGCAAAGTCCACTTTTTCAATTCGAACCAAACTCGAATCGAAGTTCAAATATTTTCTTTGAGTTGTTTTTATGTTTGACATGGAAGTATTTGACAGAACCTTCACACTTAACCCATTACCATCACAAATGGCTGGAAGGCAACTTGAACATTGGGTTTTATTTGAACATTTAATGTTAAATTTTTACTCACATATCTAGACAACACCCCTCCATTCTGGTTAGCAAACATTTCATTCTCCTTTTCTTTCCATCTCTGTAACTCCTTCCAGTTATTAACAGCCTTATAGCATTCGATCAGCTGAAATAAATTTGTATGATATGAACAAAATGAAAAAAAAGGCACCTTAAGCCAAATTTGATAAACAATAGGCAAAGAATAGGAAAACAGGGCCAGCACATTTGGCATGTCGGAAGATCAGTAACAAAGTAACATTTTAAACTTAGCGCAAATTTAAGGTAAGAGTCTCACCTGATCAGCCATGAAGCCTAGCACATAGTTCTCTTCACTTTGAGAGTTTTCTTGAGTGCTCAACAGCTTACAATAGCTCTCAGCTGAAGATTCAAACCTGCATCAAATAAACAGAACAAATTTTTCATTATTTTTTGTTGTATTTCTTGCGCTATGTAAAATACAGATACAATCTTGTTTTTTTAGTTAAATAAATATTCATAACTAGGAGAGTTGGGTCAAATCTACTTTTTAACGAATCCGAATCTTGAAAAAAGTAGTGTGTCTGCCTAATGAGCTAGAAGTCCCGGGTTTGATTGCCGGCATGGCCCAAAATTTATCAGGGATGAAAATATGAGTTTACCCATTTACATTGTTAAATAGCCGGGGACTGGATGCTGTGTATGTCCTAGTCTGAAGTTAGATTGTAAGGCATATGACAAGCCTAGAAAGCTGGTGGTGGAAAATATATGGATTGAATAAAAAACTGACCCAGGCCAGATGCTGGAAACGGTAATGGATGTAAAAAAATATATAAAATACAAATAGTAACTAAATGTTAACATTCTTTTTTATAATCCATTCATTATAAAATTCATACATTCAGTTAAGTGTTAAATTAATGCTCTGGGGCTTGGTTGTTAAGTTCACCTTATAATTATAATTGGTTTGAACCAACAATAGGCAGTATTGAGCTCTAAGACTAATTTCACTTAAAAGATTTTTTTTTTAAGGATTTGTCTTGAATCCGAAATTTTCTCGAATTCTTGAATCTTGCATATCCTTAAGAATTTGAGGATTCGAGGGCTCATCCTTAATGATAAGAAAACACATTTATCAATATCAATTATTAAGAAACTTGGCAAAATTATTAATCAATTAGAGCAATGCATGTTTTCAAGAGGGATAGCCAGTTGAATCCTTCGAATAGTTAAATCTACCTATAATTCTTTAACAATTTTTTTTTTTTATGTTTGCTGATTTAATTAAGTTACTTTATGCATTTCAAACTCCCTACTGATGCATCTGATAAAATAAAACCTAGGTTTAGAGAAAGAGGGGCAAAGCTAGATTTCTTTCATGAGGTAGTCAGTCATTACCCATTACCTGTTTGTTCAGTGGCAACAATGTAAAGTGTGAACTGTGTTCCTCTTATTATTATAAACAGAATATTTGTGTAAGTTCCTATCCCACTTTACTGTACCTAAGTACTAGGGGTGTGCAAAGCTTCGAAACAAATGTCAGCTTTGACTTCATTTCGAAAAAAATTCCATCTTCGACCATTATGAAGGTTAAACAATAAAAATATTGACGGCTAAAATACTCCATTTATGGTCAATTAATACCATTCTGATGTATATATTACAAATTAATATTCTTATAGAAGAAAAACCAAAGAAATTCACTTTTAAGTTGTGAAAGTAAATTTATTTTATTAAAATGAAATTTTACAAACAAATGTACAATAAAACAATTTTAAGTATTTTGTTGCATAAAGTTATATTAATAACCACAATATAATATTTTTTCAATCGTAAAAGAACAAACAAAAAATATTTTAATTCCAATTTAGCTTTGAAAATATTTCATATATTTGATTAAAGTTTGCTTCAAATTGAAAAAGTGGACTTCGCACACCCCTATTCGTAATGTTGATCAACAAACAAATACTATTCAGGGTAAACTGACCTTCCTGCTGCTTGTTCAGTAGCTGCCTTGAGCCAAGGAAACTTTCTGCCAGTCACCTCCTTACTCCACACATACAGCCCCTGGATTGCCTCGGGTTCTTGTAGTTTGCATAGGGCCCATCCCACATACATCACAGCCTTCTCAAACTCCGTGCCCTGGTGAGAACACACAAGATGAAAATAAGCAGGCCATTGTAATTTTACCACTATATTATCCATGTTAAAAAGACACCTCTCGTCCTTTTGGAACAAATTTTTAAAAATCGGACAATGTGAGCAGTGTTTTGTAACAAATGTTGATAAGACTTTTTTACTAATTTTTTATTATATTTGGAGGAGGGTAAAGTAGAGGTGGATAGAAGCATATAAAAGTAGCAAACACAATATGGCTTTTAAAATAAAAAGAATAACAGAGTTCACACTATACATTACATCATAAAGTGAAAAGAGGCTTTCCTTAAAGACACACACACACACATTAATAATAGAATATGGTGATGTGGAGATATATAGGTATAGGGAGGCGGAGAAAAAGAAGGGTAGAGCAGATTGCTGCAGGAGTGCGGGCAAGGGGAGCATAGTCTGAACTATATTGAAGAAGTGGATAAATAAGAGGAATATGGTGGCAATTTACCTAGCTTAACCATCCATAGGCTGGAAACAGCACTTGATGATGATGATGATGATGATGATAAATATGGTAGTGAAGTTTCGCAGTTGAAGTTAGATCAAATGTATCATTAGATTTTTTAAATAGATAATACTGTAGCTCTCTGCTTAATAAAAGTATGGGGTGAGGCCAATCAGCCCTTTTGGCGAATAGGCCAATGCCAATCTTGCTGATTTCAATAGTTTGGGTTTTTTCTTTACAATATTACAAAAACACACAACCACAAATATACAATTTTGAAAATTCACAAATATTTGTTCATTGAATTATTAGTAAAAATATCAATAAACATGAAAAATATAAAATACTTAAATATAATGTAGCAACTATTTAAAAAAAGGAGAGTTGGAAGTACAAGTTGATAAGTGGTCTTTTTTTTTATATAAATCCAAAATGCTCATGACTTTGAAATTGACCATGGAGAAATATTTTTCTCTCTCTTACTTGCAAGCCACCAAGTACGAGTCGTCGTCATAAGACTGTCCTTTCAAACATTTGTTTCACCCTAATCAGTAAACAACCCCCAATGTCCCCTCCTCCTTTCCCCCAACAAAACAATCACTTCCAGATTAATTCCATGTCACCTAGTGATAGTACAAAGGACCATGTTGTCTGATACCCAGCTTAAAACTAATGAGTTGTCAGTACCTAATTTCTAAGCTACACAGTTTCAAAACATCGAATATAATTGTGTTCAAAATGCTGGATCAGATCATCAGCTTATTTTTTTTGCCATAGTCGGCTAATCCTCAAATTACCTAAATTAGTAGTCGGCACCTGCCCAGTTCTAAACAAAATTCTATTTCTTATAAGTGAAGAAAATAATACTTCATTTGTAAAATTATTACCAATTTGTTCTTGCTCATCTTTTAGTTTGTCAACATTAGTATTAAGTTTTTGTTTCACACCACACAAATATATGGTATTTTTACCTGGGTATTATTGTTACTAAGCAGGTCTTGGAGAAGGTAATGTCCATGCCTCACAGCTGTAGTAGCATGCCCAACATGAAGTGCCACAACAATGACAGCTCCACGGATGCGAGACAACCACTCTGCACATGTGCTCTTGTTGGTGTGGAAAAATGTGCGTACAGGCTGGAAAAACAAAGAAAATTTAATGCATTTTTCAATATACAAAGTAGGATTTTTTGCATTAAAGATACCTCCTAAACTCCGATTAGCAAATTTAAAAACTGGTAAAGTTTTTAATAGGGATGGGATTGTCGAACCCTCAAATCCTTAAAGATATTCAAGATTCGATGATTTGAGAAGTTATCAAATTTGAGAATCAAAGAAGCTTATATGTATTTTCTTTTTATTTCAAAATTTTTGTTTGGAATTTGTTTTAGAGCTCTAATACTGCTATTTGGTGAATTATAGTAAAAACTTAACAACCAGACCCCAGATCATTAGTTAAAGATTTTATTTATTTATTATTATTATTATTATTATTATTAGCACCGCGTCTTACTACCCGTTCGGGTTATACGCACTTACGCTAATGTGTAATGGCAGGGTGATTGTGAGATGAAATGGAGGACCTACAGTTTAACGTGGAATCCGAACCACGGTGGAGGCCTGGCATTCCTCACATTAACAAGATGTCTTGTCAGAGATGAAGGAAGGAATTGGTTATCAGATAAATCTTTGCCGGGACCGGGGATCGAACCCCGGCCGCCAGAATAGAAGTCCTTACCTTACCCCTAGACCACCAGGTCACCTTTATTTATTATTGATCACTAAGAAATGTCTACCATTTCCAACTAAATACTACGGGAAAGAAAGTGCACATGAAATGTTCAAGTGAAAGTGTGGCAATCACAATCAACTACCAAACAATTAAGCTCAATCTTGCCCAGGCCAACTAATATATTGGCGATTTAAGCAAAGCATGAGTCTCTGACAGATGAAAATATCTATAATTATTCTGCAATCCATCGTTACTTTGGGAGCTGGTAGTAGCGCAGTGGCGCATCCTTCAGAGGCATTGTGGGTTGTTTTCTCCAGCTGTTCTAGGAACTCAAGCAAGAGACGGACCCTGCGCTGCTCCCAGGTGCCAACATGTTCCTCTAGAGGCAAACTTGTTGAGGTGGGTTGAGTGGGGGTATCATCTCCAGTGAGCTCGCGAGCAAGGTTTTTGATGGCTCCTAGGATCAATATAAAAAACTTTGTTCCTAAAAAATGTTAGTTTACAAATAAATCATCATCATTACTAGAGCTATTTTTTTGTATTGATTATTTTTTCAAAAAATTTAGATTTTAAATAAAACGTTCTACATCTTTTCAAAGTAAGTTTATTAATGAAATTGCCATTTCTAGTATATTAATTTAATTCATGCCAATTTTTTTTATTATTTATTACACATTTAAATAATTAATTTCAGGGTGGCCACTTAAAATCTAGAATATAATTCCAGTGTGTGTGTATGTGTGTATAAGTATATACATACACACTCATATATACATACTCTAGAATATTAAACAACATCCTTAACACAATTTTTTAGGTCTCAATCATAAAACCATTTTTAGCACTTCATTTTACTAACTGTTCAGGCTATACACATATGTACGTTGAACTTTAAAAAAAAATATATTACTGTTTCCAGCCTGTGGCCTGAGTCAGTTTTTTATTTATGCCATATACCGGTATTTTCCACTACTAGCTGGCCACGCCTTTTGTAGCTTAGGTATGTATAAAGATTATTGCCTTAGTAAAATTTGCTACAGCGAAAAAAATGTCTTCCTATCTGAATATGACTGTGCATGTGTATGCTTGCTACGCCAATCAAAATGCATGTTAACCCCCTTTTCAATTAACTAGACAAGAGATATTGACAATCGTATTAGTGTTAAAAGTATCAAGAAGTGTTTTTTCTGAGGATTTAATACAAAATCGAGTTTTGGAAAATTCATATAGTTGGCTCACACGCGCAAAAAGAGTTACTTTTATTTTGAATTAGGGATGGTACCCTCAAATCCAGGAACCCTCAAGAGTATTTGAGATTCGATTAAATATCAAATTCAGATCTTCTAAAAAAGTTTATTTTTTCAATTGAATGAATGAAACCTAGGTCGGGGGAATGTGCAGTGACGATCGATTTTCTTTAAGAGGCAACCATTTACCACTTTGTCTAATGGCAGCAATATAAAGTGTGAACTGTGGTCTTCTTTTCATAGTAAAAGCCATATTGTGTTCGACCCTTTTATATGTTTCTATCCTCCTTTCCTATACCTTCTTCCAAATATAATAAATTATAAAAATTTGCAAGTTAATACATTTTTTTTTAATATTCGTAAATCCCTTTTAAAATGAAAATATGGTGGTGTTAAATAGGGGGGTGCCAAGTCAATTTTGTTCAATTTGAAACAAGCTCGAATCAAATATGAAATATTCTCAAAACCAAATCAGAGTTTGAATATTTTCTTAGTCATTTTATGTTTTTAAAAAAACTATATTTTGGTTATTTATAAAACTTTATGCACTAAAATTACTTGGAAAATATTTTATTGCCCAATTATTTTTATTATTTAGTTTAATTTTGATAAAACAAGCTATTATCACAACTTCAAATTCAATTACTTCAAAATTTTTCCATGTGAATATTTTCAAGTACTGTACATAAAGCTTAGAATGGCAATGAGTAAACATTATTGGCGAAGATTCATAATTGTCAAAACCGGATTTTTTTCGAATTCAAGGTGAAGCTGATGATTTCTAAACTTCAAACAACCCTATTATTTTATTAATTTTCTGCAGTTAAATGTAAAGAATGAGTTAAAAAAAAGTGACTATGGGTGAGGGAAAAAATTAAGTGCTTGACCCTTCTCAGGCACTGGATTATTTTTAAGTAGTGATTATTGATCTCTACCCTCGATGCTAGTAAATGTCTCTTGAGGTTTGCCAAGAGGAGTGCGAAGCTTGTACATGACACAGAGTTGAGCAGCTTCCCATACCGCCCACAGCAGTAGAACCGAGTCAAAAAACGCTGCCGACAGTTTACCAAACACAGAGGCTGCCAAATCATCATCAGAGACGCAGGACAGTTGGACTGGCCAACAACTGTGGAAAAGGTCCAGTAACCACTCTCCCCTGCAAAATACAAGATTATATATGATAGATTTTTTTTGCACCTCACCTTACTACCTCTTCAGGTTATGTCCATATATAATGTTTACTCTAATGGTGTAGGAATGAGGAAGGAAAATTTTTAAAAGTAATCTACCTGCATGTGCGTGAAAGGAGTAAGAAACCATTTTGGAAAATAATATATATATTATTTTTGTATGTATGTGTGTGTCAACCTTGGTGGTCTTGGGGTAAAGTGCTTGCCCGGGGTCCCAAAGTTGGTGGGTTCAAAGCCAGCCGAGGTTGATCAATTTTTCTTGAGCGATAAAAATCTGTAGCACAGCTTTCTTCAGAGGAAGTAAATCTACTGCCCCCATGTCAATTGTGACACGTAAAAGAACCTTGGATAGTATGTGAACATCCTTTTCCTGGGAAAATTGGTAAGCCCTTTCGTGCTCGCTCATAGAAATTCAGTGTGGAAGGCACCAGAAACCTCCACACTTCTTAAACTCAAATAATACATGGGATTTCTGCCAAATGGTGTAAATAGCCAAAGCGTTGAGTGCATATTTAACGCCTTATAGATAGAAATAATACTAGATCAACATTCGGGTTGTTGACTTAAGAAGAAGTAAAAGAGGGTGAAAAGAAATTAAGATAGAAGTTGACTTTTTTTATCAAGGCCTAATCTATCTTTCCTGACAGGTTGAATTCCTTACCTATCACCTACTTAACATTAACTCACAGCAATTCTAAAATGTTTGTCATTTAATTCTAATTTATTAAATAATTATTTGTTTTTAGTTTCTATAAATTGGTAATGATCAAACCTGTAGAATTGTCCTTGAAGAAGATAGCCCATAAACTTGCGGAAGTGCTGAGGTTGCATTTCCCCACACGAACCACGAGAGAGATGATGTCTTTGGGCAGCTACCACAGTATTTAGGCTGAGCGGCAACAACTCATGAAGAAGCTTTTTCTTTGAAAGGATAAAAACAAAATTAACATATAATGAGGGTCAATACTATGAATGTGTTTGACCTTTTAAAGTTTATAGTAAAAAACTATAACCATAAAATTTTATTTACACATACATCATTAGAAAAGCAACAAAACAAGCATTATCCTTAAAAACCCGTCTAACGAATAATTAGCCGGGGTTTTATTTAGCGTCACGTCTACTACTTAGTCCAAATGTATCCATATGTACGAATTGATCTATTGTGTTAGGGATGAGGAAGTTTGAATTTTAGAGGAAGTGTTCCTGTGATTGCAGGGAGGGAGAATATAAAACCATTAAACATAACCTCAGTACATCCGACCAAGATTTAAACCCTGATCTTTCAGTCATGAGTAGTCTAATGTAAGAGTGACACTTTTTACCATGACAAAGGGGATAGCTTGGATATTAAATATAAGCTTACACTTTAGAAATATATTGTAACAAAGTAGAGTTTTGTGTCTTCTTTACTTGATAAGAGAGAGAGATCAACATCAGTGAAATAGTTGTTTGATGTCAAAATAATTATTTTTCAATTTTATTGTACAAGTGGGCATCAAAAAGTTTAAAGACTGGTTATGTAAGATGTAAATAAATTACCTGATTTAAATTTGGCCACTATCTCTTTCAAAGTAGTTCCCTTGTGCAGTGATACAACAATCCCAGGGATTTTTCCACTTTTAGAAATCTCCCTGGTTTTGAAGCGCGCACAGCACCGCTGCGATTCACGCTTGATCTCATTCACAGTGCCGAACTGATGACCCTTAAGCTTTAACTTAATCTTAGGGAGGAGGAATAAGTTGCAGGGGGCCAAATACCTTGAGTACGGGGGGGGGGGCGAAGG
>CABFVX010000416.1:212005-249969 GCA_902151425.1 Timema shepardi
GGGGGTTATGATTATCGATTATCATATTGTTGTGTCCGATAAACTCGCGCATTTTCATCACTGTGTGTGTAGGGGCGTTGTCATGTTGGAGCACCCAATTGCCTGCACGCCAAAGTTCTAGTCTTTCCGCCGAACTTCCTCTCTCAGATGCCTCAAAACATGACAGTAGAACTTAGTGTTGACAGTAGAACTTGGCATTGACAATCTGACCCTCGAGAATAAATTCATGGTGTGCAATCCCAAGAATGTTGAAGAAAACAATCAGCATGCACTCGATTGTGCTTATGACCTGCCTCGCCTTCTTCGGTCTTGGAGATCTGGGGTTCCTCCGCTGCGAAGACTTTTGTTTGGTCTCCGAGTCGTAACCGTAGATTCAATTCTTGTCCCCTGTGATGATCCTTGACATGAAGGTTGGACTACCCAGAGCATGATGAAGTTGCTGACAGACTTTGGCACGGTACTCCTTGTGTTCGAGGGTCAGAAACCTGGGTATGATCTTAGCGGTAACGCGGTGCATGTTAAAAATGGACGTTAGGATTGTCTGCACTGATTTGTATGACACATTGACAATGTAAGAAACGTCCTTAATGGTCATCCGAAAATACTCGCACACAAGTTGCTTAGCTCCATCCACAATTTCGGTGTTTGTGCTTGTGGAAGGTCACCCTGACCTTTCTTTGTCTTTCAGTGACGTTCTGCCGCTCTTGAAGTGTGAATGCCACTCAAAACACACTGGACGGCTCATAGCTTCATTGCCATAAGCCTGCTGCATTATTAGGAAGGTTTTCGTTCTAGATTTTCCTGCATTATTAGGAAGGTTTTTGTTCTAGATTTTCCGAGTTAGACGCAAAATTTGATGTTTGCTCTCTGGTCGTGTTTGCAGTCCATGATGAAATTGCAACTACACTCGTGGACGTCGTCAAATAAGTGTGTGTAACACAGTCACTTGTCAACACAGAACAATACCACTTGTCATACTGTCTGTCAGATTAAGGTCACAATCACCATACCATCATGCGCATCTTCATGCTGCGCTCTGTTTTCATTTTCCAGAACTAGTCTTGAAACGCTTTGATAGCCCCTCGTATTTGAAAATATATTTTTAAAATGATTCCGATTCAACTGTTTCCTAATGAAGAAACTAGATCACCACATTAGAGTTTAACGCCTGCGTAACCAGTTACACTTAATATCAATGGGTCAACACTCACCAACCCGGGGAACCCGTTCTCGGAAGACCACCACACAGCACAAACACTATCACCGACCTCCGCTCTCCTTAGATACACCGAACAGACTGAGTGACACGCCCAAGCCAGGCCACAGCGAGGATCGAACACGTGTCCAGCCAGCCAAAGAAAGAAGAGAGTTCCGTATCCGGCCACGCATAGCGTCGAGGCGCTTCTACATTGTTCTCGGACCATCCCCCTAATTCGATTGTTATGTTCTCCTGCCTTCTAATTCCTTCGATCTCCAGGAATTATTTCTTGTATATATACGGCTACGCCGGGAACATAAGGTCACTTACTACCCCACCGACTTGTGGATAAGAGGTGAGAACGGCGACCTAGATCTTGGGGATTGTTGTCATTCATATCTAAATTCCTGTTTTGGCGTCATGGGGGGCACTCTAGTCAAAATTATCTTTTTGGGATCTTAAAACTTTATTATTTTGTTAGTTGAACTTGCCATGCTATGCGCTTACCGCGGCATGTAGAGAGGCCGTCGCCCTTCGTCACCCACCTAAATTTGGGGTCTGAGCCCAAATTTTCTATTGATAAGTGTTTATGTAAATACTAGTTTATGGTCAAAGCGCCCAGAGTTTGTCATGTGCGTCCCGGGTTCAAAACCCGTCTTGTGATTCAACCATTAGTTAAGCTGTATTTGAGCTTGGCTTAATTTATTGGGTGAAATACAGAGAGTTGTTATATTGCTTAGTTTACTTTCACATTCGAGGCTTACTGGATTGCTGTGACATCATGTTAGTTACGAGCGTCTTTAAATATTCAATGTTTAAACTAGGCTTGATAACTGTTGCGCGGGATTTACGGTTATGCCTTACATCTTGTTCTGGGGACAATACCAGTAGGTTAAGCAGCCAAGGAGCTAAGGTCCATAAAGTTGTGATCCCGAGCTGTACATTGTTGATAGATTTCAATCCCGACACATTTTGTGTTGTTTGTTAACTGTTTCATGATTGTTTACTTATGTTATATAATTGACTCCGATGGTTGGTGGGGACGTGCACTTAACGCACAGTTTTGTGCCTTCTCAAATATTGTACTATTATTGTTTTTTACAATAAAAAACTATATTGTTCAACCAGGTAACATTCTTGCCTGATTCTCAGTTTTCCTCACCCTATAGATATTAAGGGGGGAGGGGGGGGTTTGCACCTGGTTCAGCCTTTATTACCTGGGTCATTCCATATCAAATCAATTAGGAAAAAATTATTTAGTTGCATCATCAATTTTGATTTTTTTTATTGTTTTGTGCTCTAGGTAGTCACTGATGATACACAGGCAACACAGTGGCACTTCATACGTTATAGAAATACCTCACAAGTCCCCTCAAAAAAGCTTTTCCAATGGTCAACAAAGTTTTTTTATTGCAGTGATGTAGCTTCTAGTCAATATAAGACCAGAAAGAACTTCATCAACATGTTCCACCACAAGTCTAATTTTGACCTAGATGCTGAGTGGTGTTTAATTGTTTCAGCTCATGGGAATAATGCCTTTGATGGAGTAGGAGGTAATGTGAAGAAGAAAGAAGCTATAAAAGCAAGCTTGCAAAGAGCCTATACAAGTCAGATTCTCACCCCAAAAGATTTATATCATTTTGCTGTGGAAAACATCAAAGGCATATTTTACATTTGTGTTTCAACAGAAGAAGTAAAAACAAATGAGAAAGTGTTGAAATCTAGATGCAAACCAGTAGACTACCTCAAACCCGAGAAAAGCACAGATTTTCACCTCTCAGTAAATCTACATTAAGACGTTAACAAATATCTGCATCTTTTGAATATGAAGATTTCCCAATAGCAACGACACAATCAGGTTTCAACTATTCTTATTTAAAATATGGTGATTAAATAGCCTGTATTTATGGTGAACATTAGTGGTTTGCTGTAATTGAAAATATCAATTGTGAAAATGAAGACCTGTATGTGAAGTTCTTCAAACCTCCAAGTCCGAGGACACCTTTCCAGAAATCAACTGCAGGCATCATGGATTCCATTATCAAGTGTCATTAAAATTTATTTGGCACCACGTCTTACTACCCGTTCGGGTTATAGGCTTAAGTACTAATTATGTTAATAGGTTAGGAATTGGGAAGGTTGAGTTTAAAGGAAGTGACCCCCATTTGTGCGGATGAAGAGGGAAAAACTATTTATGGAAAACCACCCCAGTTCATCCGGCCGAGATTCCAACCTCAATTTCCCTGTGTTGGGATGTCTAGCTCAAAATGAAACTAGCGCATTAGCTAACTACGCCACCAAGGTGGGTAAGAGCCTACCACATCAGCAGGAAGGAGTCACCAAATCACTGATACACTTTGCAATATAATATCAGAGCCTTACAATGCCTACTCTCAATAAAGAATGTCAGTTTTAAGGGTGAGCCACAATTTACATTTATGAATTTTGGGTCTTGTTTATCAATTTACAGAAATAAAGCCTGACAAGTATAAAACTCCAAAATATTAGCACAAGTAGCTATCATACAATACTTTATCCCCCCCCTAGTTTCAGATTTTTTTTTTGTTCTTCCCCCTGAGATACTGAGGCCTAATAATTAAAAATTTGAGAGAGCGTCCATGTTTAGGACTTACTAAAATAAGAGGGGGAAATTTCTAAGAGGGGGAAATTTCTAAGTCTTGAAATTTCACAGAATAAGACATTGGGGGTAGGTTAAAAAAATTGTGAAATTTTGAAGATCTAAATTCATCCCCTTCTTGCCCTTTAAAAAGGCTTAAAAACTGTGTTTTTAAAGAAAATTTGCGCTGAATTTCAGGCTAAATTTCAGACATTTAGGTTACATTTAGACAAAACTTACGAAGACATGAAATGTAACCCACTTTAAGAGCAGAAAAATGGTTCCTGCCCCAAGTTTCTAGATCTTCTAGTTCCCAAGATATTTTAGTTTTTGTAACCATCAAAATGTCAAATTTAGCGTCGGCCATGTTGGAAAAACTGGTAGGAGTAAATTTAAAATAAAAATGTGTTTTAACTACTGGAATGTGTGTGAAAGATATTAAAATTTTCAAAAACTGCCATGCAACCACCTCTGGATGAATTCATATAGAATGACCCACTTACCTAAGTTAAACGTTAAATGTGAGGTGAGTAGGGCTCAAAAACAATTGAGCATGGCTTTCTTTAAAAAAATTATTTTTAACTGCTGCTAATGTTAAATTCACTGTATACAACCTGTATCTTTTCTCCTAAGGATACTACTTACGGCTGGAGTAAGATAACATGTTTAAATGAGTTTTTGTGTATGCTAGTATATTGCCTAAGCAATTCTATTATAAAATCATCCATTGGTTTCCTCTTTTAGGAAATTGCATTTCACATTTCACACTCCCTCTTTAGTTTTGATAGAATGAAACCTAGGTCAAGGGAATGGGCGATAATGATTGATTCTCTTCAAGAGACAACCATTACCTCTTTGTCCAATGGCAGGAATGTAAAATGTTAACTGTGTTCTATTCATTAAAAAATATAATATTTTTTTCATTTCTTTTATATGATTCTATCCATCTTTCTTTTAACTTCTTTAAAATAGAATATTTCCCAGGTAAGTGTGCTGATTTAACTAAGGAGAAGATTTTTTCGATTTGCCTTTTCTTTTCCTTGATTGTAAAACATAGGCAGTTGAGATATGTATGCATTTCATGTTATTAGTTATTACAAGTAAAATATCTCAATTTTATTGATTTTTAGCTTATTTATGAATAAGTGCTTAACGTGCACATTTAAGCTTAGACCTCTCTCTTTTTCATATGCTAATGATTTTATGGAAATTTTTTCCCTTGACATCATGTGAAGTAGAACTCAGCTTTTCAAATAATAAAAAACATTCTATATGAAAATATAGCCATTTCACTACTGAAAATCTATAAACTTATTTAGTAGCTAACAACATGACCTGCTTCAGTAGTTAAATGGGCTAAGGTGTCACTCTTGCAGTAGACTGGACTGTCGATGAAGGGAGATAGCGATTCAAATCTTGGTCCGGTGTTCTTTAGGTAATCAAATAGTAGGTAGTAAAATCAATTTTACATTTCCTATTGTGTGCTATTTTTATATTTATGTACCTATTCTAGCACCTAAATCCCATATTTTTAAGGTCTATTTGACTGTATATTTTAAACATTTTTGGTGCCTAAGAATCCACTCCCTAATTATGACTAACCAATACATTCTCTTTAGGTGAAAATATTTAAAGGAACAAATTTATCTAAATAAAGATGCTATTACAAATTCTAAATTTAATCATTAAATTATGTGTCAATTGTGGTGAAAAATCACTCAAACAAACCAAACTAAAACTATTTAAAGTTCTATATTAAAATGGTATGCTAAGCTGACCTTTGATTGAGGCCGGCTGTAAGCTGCTGTAACAAATTTTTCCATAGTGATGTGCCATGGGATGTATGTCAGCAAGTGGCATACTTTGAATTTCACTCTCAGGTTAGTCGAGTTTATATGGATTAAACAAAGGTCCACAATGAGAGAAAACAAGCTTTGCTGAAACATAAAATATTAATATAAAAATAACTAGGTGAAGCTCTGCAAGATGTACACTTAATCATTGCAAAAATGAAAATGTCTTGAGAGAATTAATAGTGAATCCCATTATAAACTATATATGCCATTACAAAAGTAAATGGAAGCAGCAGGTTGAAAGTAATAATTCCATTATAATAATTTTAAAAAATAGGGGTGTACAAGGTCCCCTTTTTCAATTCGAAGAAAACCCCAACTGAACATATGAAAGATTCTTGAAGCCTTGCCGAAGTTTGAATATTTTTTGTTAGTTGTTTTATGTTTGAAAAAAAATATTTTGGTTATTTATATAACTTTACATACTAAATTTACTTGGGAAATGTTTTATTGCACAAATGTTTGTAATATTTAGCTTTTGATAAATCAAGTTATATCTCAACTTACAATTCAACTAATTTAGTTATTTCCATGTAAATATTAATTTGTAGTATAAATAATAATACCAATAATAATAAACCATTATTGGCAAATATATGTAATTGTCGAAGCTGGAATTTTTTTTTTTAAGAAAAGTCAAAGTTGATATTTGATTTGAAGCCAAATTAAAGTTTCAAAACTTCGCACACTTGTAAAAAATTAATACTATCCTACTCACCTAGAGGTCAAAGGAACCAGGAAAGACCAAGGTAAAAATTGAAAGAGACCGCAATGGGCCAAATGGGTTATAAATAATTGCTAGATGATTATGATGATAAAACCAAATTTTTTTTATATAAAAATGTTTAACCTCTCATCAGTACTCTTAATATTTTAGTACAATAGTTAAGAAAACTTGATTTTTAGTAAATAAAATAATATTGGATTTTGTTTTGAAAAAGTTGTATTTCAGTTTTTAAGAGTCAGTTAATAATAAAATATTTTAGGCTAAGAAAAAACAAGAACAAAAAAAAACAGCCTTTAAGAGGTATGTTATGTTTAGAAAAACTATATCTAAATTTATCATTATTAATTTTAAACTATTTTTCTTTGGTCACAAACTGTCATAATAGCCGGATCAAACACTATAGTATTTTACTTCTTTACCAATAGTCTTTGAAAAGAAGAACACAGTTAAGTTTCTTTCCATCTTTACTATACCTTCTTCCAAATATAATACAATTACCTCATAAAAGTGAAAAGAGATTTTTCCTTATAGATGTATATTATATACTCACATCCAATGTCCTTTTCCTGGGTTTGTCCTTTATGTTATACCTTTTACATGTTCCTATCTATGTGTTCTATCATTCTTTACCATTTTCGATTTCCTCCCTTTTGTATTTTTTTGGTTTCCTCTTTTAGGAATTTGTGTTGCACATTTCACACTCCTCCCTGATGAGTTCCGATAGAATGAAACCTAGGTCGGGGGATTGGGCGGTGACAATCAATTTTCTTTAAGAGGCAACAATTACCTCTTTGTTTAATGGCAGCAATGTAAAGAGTGAACTGTGTTCTTTTCATTGTAAAAGCCATATTGTTATTGTCCCTTTTATATATTTCCATCCACCTTTCCTATACCTTCTTCCAAATATAATAGAGGTACTGGAGTGGAAATTGTTTAGATAGAACAGGAAAAAAAACACGTAAACACTTTTTAAAGGACAAGCTTCCAGCTTCATCAAGTCGAGAGAGTAAACTGATGCTGTTGGTTGGACTGCAAAGTTGAATGACAACAGCTGATTGTTTTTAGTTATGATTTCACTGTAGATGGCAGCACTTGTATTAAATAGATAGAAACTGGAAGTTGTGTTATATATTATATTGTTATTGTTGTTGAAAATGATCATAAAAGTGCTGGTATAAGGGAGAGTAATTACCTAAGGTTTAGGTTAAGGTAGGGGTGTGCGAAGCTTCGAAACAAACATCAGGTTTGACTTCGCTTCAAAACAGATTATGGCTTCGAAGCTTCACGAATAAAAATAGTGACAGCTAAAATACTCAACATATGTTCAATTATAGCCATTCTGAACTATTTTATAGATTGCAAATTAGTATTTATATTGAAAAAATACTGAAGTAATTTAATTTAAGTTGTGATTTGTCAGATTAACACAAATTTTTACAAACAATGGTGCAATAAAACATTTTACAAGAAATATTAGTGCATTAAGTTTTATAGATAACCTTAATATAATATTTTTTTAAGCATAAAACAACTAAAAGAAAATATTCGAACTTTGATTCGAAAAAGTGGACTTTACACACCCCTAGGTGTCTGTATTTGGTGATATATTGATGGGCCAGTTCTCATATCCTTAGTTATGAAGGTTTGCAGATATTTTAGTTGAGGGGTTTGACCATCTTGGTTGTGTAACAGTGATTAAAGTCCAGATTATGGGTTTCAGCATGTGATGGTATAAGTTTATCTTTAGTTTTTCATTTTTGTGTCACGACAATGACCACTCATTCTCTTTCTTAGTGTTTCTGATGTGGGACCAATGTGATGTGCTTGGCACTAGTTGAATTCCAGTTGGTAGAAGAGGTTTACAGAATCACATGTATATTCCATTCACGGTAGGAATTACTCTCTGAAATGTCTTTTTTCCTACCAATATCCTATTATATAGTAGACTTATGGTAGGGATAAAGGCCTTTCAGAAGTCAATTCCTACCGTGAATGGAATATATGGTAGCCTTTTATAGGGTAATTTAATTTAGTTGTGTTGCTGGAGGATAAATTTGTTGGTTTATGTATGGTGCAGGTTTTTCAGGGGGTCGGGTTGCAATGAAATTAACCTGAGATTTGTTTGGATTCAGATTGAATAGTTGAATCTGGAAGTTTGGGTTTTACAAGTATACTGAGCAGATTGGCTGGTTGTTTATAGGTTACTCTTGGAGGTTTCGTGAAGATGTGTAGTGGTGGAATGAATTATGAAGAAACCTGTTTTCAAGA
Source organism: Timema shepardi (assembly GCA_902151425.1). Classification (NCBI taxonomy): domain Eukaryota; kingdom Metazoa; phylum Arthropoda; class Insecta; order Phasmatodea; family Timematidae; genus Timema; species Timema shepardi. The sequence continues at coordinate 220,669 of CABFVX010000416.1, forward strand.
GACCATTGAGTTTGTGCAGTGGTATTTAATTTCCAGAGGAATGCTATTGCTCATTCTTGTTGATAATATGGGCCCGCTATTTTGAGCAATATCTATTTGACTACAAAACAGTGCTTTGGGGTAACCTCTGATGATAAACGCATGTTGCAGTTTTTAATTATATTTCGAAAGGTCATCGTTGTCAGAGAAAATTCTTAGATAATAGTAATTATATTTAGAAGAAGGTATAGGAAAGGTGGATAGAAACACATAAACGGGACGAACACAGTATGGCTTTTACAATGAAAAGAAGAACACAGTTCACCTCTTTGTTCAATGGCAGTAATGTAAAGTGTAAACTTTGTTCTTTTCATTGTAAAAGTAACGTATATTTGTTTCTATGCACCTTTCTTATACTTTCTTCCAAATATAATGCAATCACCTCATAAAGCAAAAAGAGGTTTTCCTTATAGAAGTATATATTAGAATGAGCTTGATAGAGACTGGATAGAACTAGTTCAAGAGAGGGATAGATGACATATTGTAGTGACCCGAAAATAAAACGCCCCCAAATATAAGCCTCACTCCAAATTTGCAAACATTTTCTTAGGAAAAACAATATACAGTTAAATAAAATAATTTTATGTAAATTACTTAAAAAGGAAAAACAATATTTATAGTTAAAATCAAATCGCTGTTTACTAAACCACTTGAAGAGGAAAAACAATATTTATACCGAAAATGAGATCTATTATTATTATTAATATTAGCACCGCGTCTTACTACCCGTTCGGGTTATACGCACTTACGCTAATGTGTAATGGTAGGGTGATTGTGAGATGAAATGGAGGACCTACAGTTTAACGTGGAATCCGAACCACGGTGGAGGCCTGGCATTCCCCACATGTCTTGTCAGAGGTGAAGGAAGGGTTTGGTAATCAGATAAATCTATGCCGGGACCGAGGATTGAAAAAATGAGATCACTTCATATTAAATCAATTGAATAGGAAAAGCAAAAATGGTATTTACAGTTAAAATGAGATCATTTGCACGGGATGATAAATATTTACAGTTAAATTGGGATCACTTGCAGAGAAATACAAATATTTATAGTTAAATTAATAATAATAATATTTAGCACCGTGTCTTTCTACTCGTTCGGGTTATACGCTATAAGTACTAATTACTCTAATGGATTAAGAATTGGGAAGTTTGAATTAGAGGAAGTGAACCCATATTTGCGTGGAGGGAGAGTGGAAAACCATTTAGGAAAAACCACCCCCAGTTCATCCGACCGAGATTCAAACCTCGATCTCCCCGTCCTCGGCAGTAGAGCTCAACACGACAAGCGCGTTAGCCAACTACGCCACCGAGGCGGGTTATATATAGTTAAATTGTTTTCAATATGGTCTGCCATCTTATCACTTTTGAATTTTGTACACATTCCAAAAAACTATCTCATCAAATAATAGCAGCTTCGATCAACATAATGTAGCTAAATTTTTAAAAGGCAAATAAAATCCACTTTGTCCCTTATAGTAGTAAAAATATATGCCAGTAGAATGCATTAAATAAATTAATATTGATGAGTTAGGCAGCCATCTTTGTGTTGGTGCGAATAAGATACACCACAGAAAATAGACATTCATCTATTTTAAGTAGCATATCGCACCATCCATTGTGGTAATTAGTAAATATTTCGATATATATCAATATTCTTATATGCACATCTTAAAGATAAAAAATTTGTACCTGGAGAAAAAGTGTGATTTATTTTCAGGTCATTATTGTACTTTTGTAAGTGGTGCAATGAACTTTTTGAGTTCCTAATGTCATAAAGTAAGTAAGAGACCAAGGGTTAAAGATATTTAAGGTTTGAATTTGAAAACAAAGTATACAAAACCTATCTCTATTTATGATAAGATTACTTTAATTAGTAGAAAGAATTATAATATCCAAGTTGTTAAGATTTACAGTAGTACTTTGTTTTGACCATGTAATTTAACCAAACTATATAAAAAAGATAACAAAAAACTGATAAATATATTATTCATTTAAGAATATTTTTCTCTCCACAAATTATGGAAAGCTAAACAAAGTTGTGGTGCACTAACCTTCAAGGGAATGTCTCAATAAGATGCTCCAAGTTGTCTACAATCCACAGGACGACGACAGGGTTAGAGCAGTGTCCTGCCCCCACTACTGCCTCTACCAACCCCTCGAATTCAACAGTTTGGTGCAAGATTTTCATGTAAGGATGAGCCTGCAAAAAAACTTCTCTTGTCCATTGAAGCACCATCTCAGTCGTTTCTTCGGGGAGCTCCTGAACAAACAAACAAACAAACAAACACTATATTAACAATCACAAAACTAAGCCATTCACAATACACTAAATGCTGCCCAAAGGGGGTAGACTGGGATAAGGCAGCTTTCCCCAGCCTTCCATTTCTCAGGGAGAGAAGCAAAAATATTTTATACAACAGTAGGCCTAAGTAAAATAAATTATTGCCTAATGGCTTGGAAATGTATACTAAGAAACACATGTAAAACACAGTCATTCTTTGTGTTTATAATGTGTCTCTTATTATGAAAAAGGAATAATTCCAAACAAGATGGTAGTTTATTTAAAATATCAACTCTACACAATTTAAATAATATTTTTGTTACTTCCCATAGTTGGAGAAATACTTTAAAATACTCTTTTACCTGGGTTAACATTCTGCTCAAGAGTTTAAGGATGATGGACAAATGGCCGCTGGAAGGTGACGTGGTAGGAACTTCCGGGCCGAGTGTTGCAGGAAGTCCTAGGACATCTCTTACTCTTGTGCGACTTTGCTTTGTGCTAACGAGAGCACTGCTCGATACGAAATGATTGTACCTTGAATGAAACCATATTAAATATCTTTGCATTATACACATATTTTGACTTCATATGCAATCATTATAATCTGTAGGTGTCATAATCTATTACTAGGGTCTGTGAATCTTTGACTTTGCTTCAAATATTAATCAACTTTGACTTTGATTCAAAAAAATAATTTCCTGCTTTGAAAAATACAGAGCTTCACTAATAAAAATATTAAAAGCTAAAATGAACATTTATGTTCAATTTTTGTCGTTATATTACAATGTTGTGTACACCCCATTTACAACAAAAGCTAACAGTCTTACCTTGACAGGCTCCACTATGGCCCTGTCATATAAGCTGCACCATAGTGGAAACAAGCAAGGATAAACAGAGTGTATATTAAAAATTAATGTAGACTTGACCAAAACATGTAGTAATTGAATTCATCTCATGCGTGGTTTACTTCATTTATCAACTTAGGCCAAGACATGTTAAAACATTTTTGCAATAAAACATTCTGTAAATGATATTTAGTGTCTAGAGCTGTATAAATATGCATACAATAGTGGTTTTATTAGAAATATGAGACAATAAAAATAATATTAGAACTTCCACTCAACTTTGGGAATATTTTATTTTATTCAATTTGTCTTCAAATTTTAAAAACATGTTTGCACACCCTTATTTACCATAAAAATATGATAGCTTTTACTGAGTAACATGTCCAACTATACCAAGGCGTATTATTGTAGTTGGTAAAGGTCTTTATCCTTTCCTGCTATTATTGGGACTAGCAAGAGTGAGGGTGCATGTTTCGCTTTATACCAGGAGGCCAGGTTTGATCTCAGGTAAGGTGCAGTGGGGTAGTTTTACACACAAGTTTTTTTTAGTCTCACTAAAATCTACCTTTTTTGTATTATTTTTATGTTTGATAGAATAAGTTGCACTAGTCTTTACTTATAAGAAATTGATACTGCAGATTTTAACACCATTATGCATATAATAAAATGATGTGAGAAGTGAGTAGCAGTACCTGGAACAGTGGCTGTAGAGTAGATAGAGGAGAGTATACTGTAAGACAGGACTAAAATCGGCCAACTGTGAGTGATAAGGAAGGAGTTTGACAGCCAACAGCTCGAGTATGCTCGGTTTTAGTGCCCACATGCCAATGATGGAGTTACTTGCATTAGCTGTTGGAAATAACATTTATTAAACAAAATATATGGTGCTTGCCCAAATTTGATAAAAACTTTACAATTTAGACTTGAATTATTGGCACACAGATTATTAGAAGAAATGTCACAATTCTTGTTTTTATTCATTCAAATACTTAATTTTAACCTCTAGTTCTCGATTCTGTTTCTTCAACATAAGCAATTTCAATCACATTAAATGTATGTTCTTTATTTATGTGTCATACCACAATATGGTTGAAAAACTTTAAAATGTTGGTCAGAGAAAAAATTACTAAAATAAAATGGCCATGTTTAATTTGTGAATGACCATTAGAACACAAAGGAGTGAAAGAACATATATAATACATTTACAATTTTCTAATACTAGGCACAGTGACAAAAGGACACAAATAATGGTCACAATGAAATATTCTCTATGTTGAATATTTTGTTATAGATTTGGAAAAAGGTACAGGAAAGATGGATAGTGTTGGGTAGAGTAGGGATCGAAATACACAATATGTATAAACTATTGTTAACACAATTTATAACACGACCGGTACAGCGCTTAGCATAACCCGAACGGGTAGTAAGACGCGGTGCTAATAATAATAATAATAATAATAATAATAATAATACAGCGCTTAGCTGGAGCATCACTAACGGTTTATTATTTTAAAAAGCATTTTAAGACTAAATTCATGAGACATCTGTCGGTGTTACAGTGAACTACAAATGTAAACAAACAATAACGTTTTGACGGTAATAATTGAACTCCAACACTCCCCCTCAATTTTGAGTCCAAAAGGTCAATAGGTAACAATCAAGCACGTAAACCCAATTCATTGACACACTTCTCGTGTTTGGCTCCAGGAAGAGGTTTTGTTAAGATGTCAGCTACCATATCCTCAGTGGAAAGATATTCAAGCCTTAGTGGGTGATCTTGGAGAGCTTGACGAATAAAATGAAATTTTATGTCTCTATGTTTTGATCTTGAGTGGAAGACAGGGTTATGTGCCAATTTTCCAGCTGATTGATTATCATTGAAAATAATGATGTTCGACAACTCCTTTAAACTAAGTTCTCGTACGAAGGTCATCAGGAAGATTGCTTCCTTTGCAGCTTCGGTGACACTCATATATTCTGCCTCGGTTGAAGATAAAGCAACGGTTCTTTGCTTTCTTGAGCACCATGATACTGCCGCTCCAGACAAAGTGAAAGTGTAACCTGTATAGGACTTTCTGTCAGTGTCACAGTTTCCCCAGTCGGCGTCTGCGAAGCCAGAAATGCCTTCATTATCCCTGGAGTAAACCAACTTCTTGTCAATGGTTCCTTGTAGATATCTTAGCACACGCTTGGCGGCTTGCCAGTGAGTTGAGGTGTGACAATTATTATATTGACTCAGCATGTTGACTGCGTAAGCGATGTCAGGACGGGTACCGATGGCGATGTACATGAGGGCTCCAATCAACTCTCTGAATGGATATTGCTTTGTTTCTTCTGTGTTAGTGGAGGAAGAATCAAACTTGACCCCGGTTGATATCGGTGTCTTCGCTGGTTTGCAGTCATCCATCCCGAACTTATGTAAGACATCCCTGATGTAGCCACTCTGACATAACGTGACTTTGTCCTTGGATTGGTTCACTTCAATTCCTAAACAATGATTTATAGCTCCAAGGTCCTTTACATCAAATTTGTTTGACAGTTCACCTTTAATGTCTTTGGTTCGCTCTGGGTTTCCAGAAGCGATCACGATGTCATCAACATAGATGAGCACATACACTGGTTGTTTACTTCGACTATCGACATACACGCATGGGTCAGAGTTTGTGGGCTGCAACCCGATGGATTTTAAGGTAGCACTTAATTTAACGTGCCACTGTCAACCAGCTTGACGGAGCCCGTGAATGGCCTTCCGAAGTTTGCAGACTTTGTTACCGGATTTCAGTTTATGAAGCATGTCTTTTGCTTTCTCAAAAATGCTATCATTTTCAGTCCTAATCATCTTTTGTAGTGCCTCGACAAGCAAGTCCGGCTGTTCCATGAATGTTAGTGTGTGTTGATGTCACCATTCAGATAGGCCGTTGTAATGTCAAGCTGTGAGACTTTTAAGTTGAGCTTAGCTGACAATGCCATGAGTAATCGAAATGATTCGATCCTGGCAACTGGAGCAAAAGTGTCCACAAAGTCGATTCCTGGTCTTTGGGCAAAGCCTCTTGCGACCACCCTTGCTTTCCTTCGAAGTAACGTTCCATCAGGTTTATACTTGTTTCGGAGAACCACCCTACAGTCAATCACTCTATTGTTGGTCGGCCTATCAACGATTTCCCAAGTGTCATTGGCGACCAAGCATCTGATCTCAGAATAGATTCCTTCGAACCATTCCTCGCTATCTGGCCCCTTCATGGCACTGTCGATGTGAATCTCTGAGGCATTCATCGCAACTGGGGCATTATGAAACGATCCATCTTCCATGTTACTTTGAACATTGTTATGCTCCATAGTTTGAGATGATGCAGTGCTTGAATGCCCAGTATCTTTATCGTATGGCGGATCATTGTTGAGAGCAAGTTTCTGGTCGGCCCGGTTGGCCGCAGGCTGGTATATTTTAGTGGGGCGACCCCTTCTTCCGATACGCATTAACTTTGGTCTGCCGGGTCCTCGCTCGACCAGCATGTCGGATTCAGTGCCTGTGGCACCTTGATGAGCTTGTCGCTCTCCAACGTCGAGCATGGGGTCATCAGTCACCTCGAATCCATAAAATGGTTCATCATCTTCCAGAGCGTTCGGACTGATCTCTACGTCCTTTTGCGAGGACTCTTCTTCACTGAAACCTCCTCCTTCATATTGACGGGATATTTCTTCTTCTTGAAGAAAGTCTCCAGATGTGTGTTCGGGCCCAGGCTTGGCACAGAATCTTATGTCCCTGGAGACACGGATTTTTCGTTCACTTGGTAGCCATACCCGGTAGGCCTTGGAACAGTCAGAGTAGCCAACAAAGACCCCTTTCTTTCCTTTGGGCTCGAACTTTCCTTTATTGGGAGACTTGTCGAGGATGATGGCTTTCTCTCCAAATATACGAAGATGCGAGATATTCGGCAGTCTTCCCAACCATCTTTCGTATGGAGTTCCTTCAGACAACCCTTTTGTTGTGCATCGATTTCGGATGTGGTTGGCTGTCGCTATGGCTTCGGCCCAAAAGGACAGTGGCATTCCAGACTCTAATAGCATGCACCTAGCAGCCTCAACCAGAGTGCGGTTCTTCCTTTCTGCGACACCGTTCTGTTGTGGGGTGTGCGGAGTTGTTAGACGTCGTTGGATGCCTGCACGTTTGAGGATGGAATCCATTTTGTCGTTGCAATATTCTTTGCCATTATCCGATTGAAGAGCTTTTATCTTATGCCCTGTTTGATTTTCGGCTAGATTCTTGAACTCAATGAACTTCTCAGTGACCTCTCCCTTGTGACGAAGGAAGTATACTTGACACCATCGACTGTAGTCGTCTATGAAGGTTACAAAATAACGTGCGCCACCTTGAGATGCTTCCCTCATCGGCCCGCAGACGTCAGAATGGATTAACTCCAGAAGCTCTTTTGAGGTTACCTCTCGTTTGGTGAAGGGAGTTGATGTTATTTTTCCTTCTAGACAGGTGTGACAGTTTTTTAAGTCAGTTGAGTCATTGAATTTTAAACCGATCACACATTGGTTCTTGAGCATATTGACCATGTCCCTCAAATTCAAATGACCAAGTCGAGCGTGCCAAATTTCTAATTCACTTTTTAGAACTTTTGGTCCTGTGACCATGCACGCTTGCTGATCGCTTTCACATAAGTAGAATAAGTCACCAATTCTATTCGCAACAACTTTAATGTCACCGTTTATACCTTTTATGAGCGCGCGATCTTTCTCAAATGTCACCTTATTGTTGTTGTCAACAATTTTTGCCACAGAGATGAGGTTCGTTCGGAGGTCGGGTACATATAAGGTGTCTTTCAATGTGATAGAGTCTGTCACACTGTTCGCGGTGGTGATTTGCACGTCACCTTTCGCTTTTACTTGCGTGGCGCTGTCATCGGCAAGTTTAAGATTCCCGTACATTTTCTTCTTGCTCGTGAATGCATGTTCATTGTTGCATAAGTGAGATGTGCAACCACTATCAATGCACCAAAGGTTGTTTATATTGCTTGATTTTGTAATTTCTTTGTCAACGAAAAAACAACAATGGGCCTCGTCAGCTTTATTTGCCGTTTGTTCGCTCAACTTCTTTTTAAAGAAACAATCGGCCTCCCTGTGTCCTTTCTTTTTGCAAAAACCGCATTTATAGTTTGGTTGTGGTTTTTGTTTACGTTTCTGTTCGGATCCAGCACTACTGCTCGTACCACCTTTTGGTCGGTTTACGAACTGTTTTCCTGACTTGACAAACATGGCGGAACTTCCGTTTTCCGGAGCACGTGCGTTATGTTCTTCCAAGACTTTCACTTTCAACGTTTCAGCGTCAGGTAAATTGTCGCGGGATTCGATTGCACATCGAAAGTTGTCATAACTGCTGGGGAGACTATATAGCAGCATGATCGTCAACAGGTCGCCGTTTATGTCCACTTCCATTGCTTGCAACTTATCCACAGCATCAAAAAATCCAGCGAGATGTTCAGTCACATCGTCGCCATCTTGCATCTTGTGTTGTGTGAGACGTTTGAGCAATGTTGCTTTGCGAGCAGGCCCCTTTGATGCGTAAATTGATTCTAGTTTGATCCATACATCGCGTGAAGTAACGCATCCCCGAATCTGTTTTAATTCAGATGGATTGATGGACAGGATAAAATCAGCTTTTGCCTTCCGATTGGCCGCTAACCAAGCCTTGTGTGCAGTTTGCGCGGCAACAAGCACCACGTTTTCGCCAACCACTTCGGGTTGTGGTATTTCTCCTGACACATATCCCCATGTATCATTTTTTACTAACAAGGCTTCGGCTTGTACTTTCCATGTATCGTAGTTGTCACGTGACAACATCTCGAGTCGTGTTGAATGCGTCGCGTTCGCGTGCGCCATTTTCTTAGGCTAACGAATTGTTCAGCTTCTGCACTTTTTCTGATTTATAACTTTTCGTTTAATTAAAATATTGTTTCGTTTCCGATCGCGTAACTCGCGTAACCTGGGCTCATAACCTGTTGGGTAGAGTAGTGATCGAAATACACAATATGTATAAACTATTGTTAACACAATTTATAACACGACCGGTACAGCGCTTAGCTGGAGCATCACTAACGGTTTATTATTTGAAAAAGCCTTTTAAGACTAAATTCATGAGACATCTGTCGGTGTTACAGTGAACTACAAATGTAAACAAACAATAACGTTTTGACGGTAATAATTGAACTCCAACAGATAGAAACATATAAAAGGGAATAAACAACAATAAGGCTTCACAATGAAATGAAGAACACAGTTCGCACTTTACATTGATGCCATTGGGCAAAGTAATGGCTGCTTCTTGAAGAAAATCGACCGTTACCGGACAATTCCCTGACCTAAGTTTCACTAGAACTCATCAAGAAGGATTGTGAAACATGCAACACAACTTCCTAAAATAGGAAACCAAAAAACACAAACGGGAGAAAAAGGAAATAGGTAAAGAATGATAAGACTTTTGATAGGAATCACTTGGATCTCACTGCATCTAAAAAATTTATTTGGAAATCATCAACGATTAGTCAAAAACCATGGTCATGGTTCAGGTACGTGGCAGGGACAACAATGATTATAAATACCTTTTTATTCTAGCTACCCCGTGACCTTAAATAACTGTATAGCCTCAAAAGTGTTCATAACAACTTTCAAACATACATTTCGTGAAGGTGAAACTAATTTATTCCTCACATATTGAATTATTTTTTTAAATTATTCAAAGCAGTAATAATAAAAATAAAGACAAAATGTAAACTACTATTTGAGAACTCAGAGATATGTATTAAGTAATATACCAAATGAAATGAAACAAAAGATTGTTCAAACTTTTAACAAAACTAGTTAGTAAAAATTACCTAGGTCAGCAAGAGCTCTTAAATGGATCATAATGACCAGTTCAGCATCGCACACCCTATATTGGGTGCTCTGATGTGGGTTTTGTGTACATAGTTCATCGACAGATGACACCACCAATTTATATGCTATCTCAAGGTCACCTAAAACATATCTGGAACAAACAAAATATAATATGTATAGCAATGAACACATTGATTTGAGGTTACACATTTGGTTTTCAGAGTACTCAACATAAGAGAGGTTACGGCAATAAATCTAAGAATCACATTTTAAGTGGCCTCATTATGAGAAATAGCCTCTATGTTTTAACTATATGTCACGCTTCCAAATCCTGAACATTTACAATTTCAATCTTTTTTCATGCATCCAACCAATGAAAAACTCCAGGGTGTGAGCCCCCAATTGAGCTATATTAACAGGGCGGCCACCACCGTTGGTGATAACAGTGCCAACATTTGTGGATAGATCGCGTGATGTGATCAGTACAACAACCACACCCCTCACCCGGCCGTTAATCTCAAGTTTTCTAGATCAAATTCCAACCTAATGTTGTTTTATATACCAAACTCTTATGTAGTCTATTTAAAAAAAACTTAAGGTCAAGTTTTATTTATGAAATAGTATATGAATTGCTTTAATAATATCCTGTAAGTATAAAAGATGTGTCGTTCTACCTGTAAGCTTCCTGAAGTAGTGGGATGTTCTTGAGATTTAGAAGACAGTGATAGACTGCAACTACCTCATCCTGGACAGCTACGGAGGGAGAGAATCGCAGACTCAGCATAGCAGAACTTGGACCAAGCAATTTCTGCACCAACTCCAAGGGGAGATTAGCACTCACTTCTCTCACGGCCTGGACAAAACACCAGAAGTATTTTTAATAGACGAGTATAAAATATGAATAATATATACCCGTAAAAACAAAATGTCAACTATGTTAAAGATATGCTTGTAGATTTACCTTCCCGATAAGACGAAGCATGGAAATTAAAGCACAATCGCTTAACTGTTCCACCAAATCTAATTGCATGTTGATGAGATCATAAAGATGACCGTTGGCCACTGAAGTTCTTGACTGCAGGTATGCCAAAAGCAAACAGCTACACTCATTGGCAACAATGATGAGATCCTCCCATAAGACATGGCTCAGAGCTTTAATGACAGTGGTCAGTATCTTGGTGAAGCACTCAGTGAGGAAAGTCCAACCCACAGTCAGGGAAAGAGAAGGGTTCAGATTCTGGCCGAGTATTTTGACAACAGTATTGAACACGGTGATTAGCTTGGTGAGTCTGGTCACTGTATCCTGAGGCAGAGGTAAGTCACCACCAGGTGAGCTTGACCGATCAATGGTTTTCTCCAAGTCGTCCATGCACACTTCCATGTCCTCAACGAATTGGGACAGCAATGTAACCGAAAACTGTAGGTCGGCAATCCAGTAGCTGCGAAGTTTCTGAAGGCTGCGAGAGGCATGACGCATTACTGTAGGAGGCTGGCTGCCATCTATGTGCCAACCGACCAAAATGTCCACAGTATCCTGAATAAAACAACCAAAATTATTATTTGATATAAATTTGTATCATCATAAACAACTTTTGGTACATTGATAATCTTGTTGCACTAACTGGTTTTATAATGCTACTGCAAATAAATGAATAAGATATCTAATAGATGTGTGCAAAATCCTCTTCAATTTGAAGCAAACTCAAATAGAATATATGAAAATTCTCGAAGCCAAATCAAATTTTGAATATTTTTAATTAGTTGTTTTGGGATTGAAAAAATATTGTAATGTGGTTATTTATACATAAATTTATGCAATAAAATGACTTAAAATTGTTTCATTGAACAATTGCTAGTAGTATTTCATATTAGTATAATAAATTAAATTATCATTACAACTTACAAGTCAATTGCTTTAGCTTTTTCCATATGAATATTAATTTGTAATATATATAACAGCTCATAGATTGGGTATTTTAGCAGTCAGTATTATGATTGAAAAATCTGTAATTGTTGAAGATGGAATTTTGTTTGAAGCAAAATTGAAATTGACATTTGTTACGAAACCAAGTCAAAGTTTCGAATCTTCGCACACCCCTAGTTTTTAAATTTGACCACTCAAACGTTGCCCTTTATAATTAATATTTTACAAATTAATAAATAATATACATTATAACTACCCTAAAATATTGAGTGAAAGTGCATGGATATATTTCTTGCAGAGCAATAATAACATCCACAGTCCCCATTAACATTTCTGGATGTTCTGTATACTCAAGGGCAGATTGAAGTTGTTTCATCAGTGCCTGTAACATGGAGAAAATTCAGCACTAATATAAAGACTAAATTAATTAAACATATTTAGTAAAAATAGTGGATTTAAACAAAATTATTTAGAAACCACTCAGAAAAACGGAGTAAGAAAAAAGTATTTTGCTGGTAATACATAAACCATGAACCCACTGTTATTTATTTTAAAGTGAGTTCAAAGGTAGGCTGCGAAAATTACTACTATCACTTACTAGGTAATGAGGATTTGTAAATTCTTATAAATGTAAATTAATGCAGAGGCTCAGTTTTGGCAGAAATAATCATTTTAAACTCATAAACATCTGAATATCTCCAAAAGTAGTGAAGAGAAAAAAAAAAGTTATGATTTGGAGTAATGCATTTCCTTTAGCCAATGTAATATATAATCTTAATTGTAAATACAATTTATGAAAATATATTTTAAACGTGAATTACTCAAAACCCTATGAAAAAAATTAACAGTTTTAAATGAATATATCAAGAAATATGTTTATTTTTTATTTATTTCTCAGTTTTATAAAGGATTTATAAGGTAAAAAAATATATTAATAGGAAAATTATGAGTGAAAAGTAGAGATGGGTCAAATCCACTATTTCTCGAATTCGAATATACATTTTATTTTCGAATCTCGATTCCGAATCCTAGCAAATCACGATACATTTTAATGATTTACAAATAGACCTACATTATACAATATAGGCCTAAACTGTGAATTAAGATTTATTTCAATCATGCTTTCAATTTTAATCAACCCCAACCACCCCTCACAAATTACAGGTTAAAATCCAGCCAAATTAAACAATCTAGACTCATATTAATGTTTAAAAATCAAATCAATCAAAATTTGAGTGTCTTTTAGTAATTTTTAAAAATGTTGTTAGAATGGGTTAAGTTTCTAAAAAACATGTGAAATAAACAGATCAGGCCTATATATCCTTTGATCAACTTTAATCATCATTAAAGGATATTGTATTGTATTAAGATAGCAAAAATAAAAATACAAACAGATATTTTTAATAAAGATTAAAACATGTTTAACAATTAAACATACTTTGAAAATAGTTAACTCAATAATACCTAAGTTGTTTTATTATCTTCTTATACATCCATTTATCTATTTTCGCGTAGAAAACAAATATATTTGATTCTTGCGATGTATCAATTTCTGAGAATACATTCTATTTAAAGCACGAACATATTTTCGACTACAATATGTTCATTCCCATTTTATAAGGCAGGACTATGTTTGAATATTTCTACAATTACTTCAGTAACATATTTAAAAAAATATTAAACTCTAAGTTAAAATCAATTTAAAAACAAATAATGGATTAGCAAGTCGTTATTTGATCCTTAAAACTCGAGAGCGCTTACTAGGTGATCAGATTACCTGAATCGATTTTAAACAAACAATTGATATATGATATGATATGATACGTAGGCTGGTAGAGATAAATAAACAATTTTATCGCTGTCTGACTGTTGACAGTATTTATTTTTCATGAAACCCAACAAAATGTCTAACTTAAAGATCGTATGCAATAAATTGGGATTCTTTGCTGTAGTTGTAGATAATTAAAACCAGTTGGCTAGTAAGAAGTAACAGTATCCTTATTTTAATCATCACTCGGGCAAGTAAACATAATATATGTCATGGTGGCTAACTTTGTATCATGCGTAATGTGTTCTTATTTCTGTTAAAAAAAAAAGTCGTAATTTGTTTTATTTATTTCGAGTTTATTTGTAATTGTAGTTTTAATTTTCAGTTTTTGAAGAGTTTTAATGTGGTCATTAAAATATTTACAAGATTGTTCTTGGGGTAAAAGTTTTAGAAGTGGGCATGTGCCAAACGGTCGAGTCCAAGTTTCCCATACAGGTGGGAGGGTAGGGTACTAGGCACGTAAGATTTTCCACACCTAATGATTATTTTTATTTTTAAAAGAATATTTTATTAATGTTTATCTCTTTTCTCCGACAAAATAAATATTACAGATTAAGTTGTGCTTTTCAAGTAGGCCTAACTAAGTAACTTTTGAATTCAAAATATGCTTTGTTTATGAGGTGAAAGATTTAATTGAATCCAGTAAAACACCGAATCCTCGAATCTCGAATACTTGCCAGGATTCGGTGGATTCGAGGATTCGAAGATTCGTGTTGCCCATCTCTAGTGAAAAGTATACCTGGAAATAAAGAGAGAGAAAACACACCCACAGCAACAAAAGCTTCAAAATATGCAATCTGGGAATGAGTTTTCAAAGTACAAGTTCACAATGATGAGATTAAACAGAGAGAAAAGCTCTTTCTGATGAAATAACAAACTACAATTGAAACAAGTTCTAATATAGATCAGTTTGCATAGACAAATGTTATAACCAAATATTAATCTAAATTAACAACATCAACAACAAAAGTTTGCATCATGCCAAAGAAATTTTATCAATTTTATTATTTATTTATAACATAATAAGACTTACTGTGGAAAACTCTTCCAATTTAGGAGACTCTGCTTCCAATTGTAGGGTTTCTAATAAAGCTTTCATTAGCAGCATCCGCACTTCATCATTCCTTTCCTCAGAATATTTTGTGAAGATCCAATCCATATACCTGAACAATCATTAAAACAGCTCTGAATTAAGGTTGGTCATCTTATAATGTAAGAATATGTTATGAAATAATAATATTGTAACCATACGGCCTAAATTGGGAGGCATGTTTGTATATTATTGTAGTGTTTTGGATCGTGAATGACAAAACAAGTATTGCATGGGTTTATGATTAGCTAGTAAACAAATAGAATTGAGGCGCTGACCACATAAAAGGTGTCAGCATTCCAGAGGGGAAAACCAGACCAGGCGGCAGATAAAGAGTGGTTTGTCCAGCTATCGAGGATGACTAATCACCAGTGAGTCCCTCTGCCCGTTTTGGGGGCTAAGCAGGGGCTACAGCTCGAGCCCATAGTACCGGGGTTCAGGAACCGTGTAGGATCACCTAGAGGTCAGAGAGGCCATTGGTTATTCCTTGCAATACTTCGTTCTGTCACAATCTTTCAAATGGTCTTTCAAGTTCTTTTATATTTCCAATATCACTATCAACATCACATTTTGTAATAGACATTGTACTATTAATAAAAACCATAAAATCCAAGTTGAACGCCAGTCATGAGCCCACACAATAATATATCCACCCCCCTTACCCCCCAATCCTGGGCCACAACACATCCTGACAAGATCAAGGTCCACAACAGTTAACAACAAAGAGGGGAACGAGAGGTGGGGGAGGGGTGTTTGTACTCTTCTTTCTTCTTTGTTTAATGAAGGCGGCAATGCCGAAATATGATTCTATTTGTGTTAAAATGTGTGTGACTACTTCTACTATAGAAGACATAAAAAAGGAATGACATGCCATCTTTGCACAGTGAATTCTTCCCACATTTTTCCTCTTTACCTATATGGGTTTTCTTCATCAAATTTACTCTTAATAGTTTATATTTTCCTATTTCTTTAGTTTCATCAATTTCCTTTATTAAAAAATTATTTAGCCATTGGGTCACCTTATTTTTAAACATCTATTATTTTTGTAATCTTTTAGATGATATGTATTCCATCAAAAGTGAGAGTTGCAGATTACATGACTCATGTAACGTGTTAATACATGAAATAAGATCTTGTAACTTTTCTAGCTGACAGATAAGGCCCTTCCTATGAAAATTAGACAGTAATATGAAAGTTCATTTGATCTGCTGATGTCACTTTTCATATTATGTAATATTATTACTATTAGCACAGCGTCTTAATACTCGTTCAGGTTGTACGCACTTACGCTAATGTGTAACGGTAGGGTGATTGTGAGAAGAAATGGGAGGATCTACAGTTTAACGTGGAATCCGAGCCATGATGGAGGCCTGACATTCCACACATTCACCAGTTGTGATAATGTAATATTAAGAGCTACAAAATAATACTAATAAAAAGGTAAAATGTTAACAATGTTAATTGCAAAAAAAAAAGTGTACTTTCTGAGGTTCTTCTTACCAAACTCATAATATACATTTGCAAATGTAGTGTTAAACTCTTAGAAAAAAAATTGTTTTGTATCAAAGGAAATATTTGAGTGTTCGTTGAAATGGTTTTCACAATGTAAAAATAATAATAATAAATAAGTAAAAATCTGGTCCACCAACAATGTTCCTGTAAATATAAAATCCAGGTTAAAAAGTACTTTATTTTATCTAAATTAACGATAACATGATTCGATTTAAATTATTAATAAATTACTAGTTACAATGACTTTTTGTGAACTTGTCCCACACCTGGTCAGGATTTGAAATCTGACCTTCACATCACTGGCAAATCTGACTAGATAAACTTAACACTTATTCTATATTTCCTCTTGTGCTGGCGTGTAATGATATTATCACTAATTATTGTCCAAGAATGAGCTTGGAGTGAACAATGGATCCCTAAAGTATATTTTTATGACCTCCGAGGACTTTGTTTTTATTCTTCAGGACCCGGACCAGCTACTGAGGGTTGGTTGGTAGTGGACTAATTGTGTTAAAAGCAAAATTATGACCATGGTGCCGAATCATTTGTCCGATAATAATTAGGAGAGTTATAGGTGAGACCCACCGCTTGAAGTCTTGCTCTAGAACATAGCCCACTCGCCCCAAACACTGTGCTGCTTGATACTTGACTTCAGGACCAGGTCCACTGTGCAGCATGTCCAGCAAAGACTCCGCAATCAAATCAAGAGAGCGACGGATGTAGCGACCATTTTCTTGAACCATTAAGGACTCCTAGACAAATAAAATGCAATAATAAAGAATTTTTAAAAAAAAGGGTACAGTATAATAACTATTCAAAACTTGGGAATCATCACTCTAACAGAGTTAAATCCCCTCCTCTTTATTTGTTATTAACTAATTTGGTAATTAAAAAAAGTGATAAGGCTTAGATCAGGGGTGTCAAACATACAGCCTGCGAGAGAATTCGAACAGGCCCGCGCCTAAATATATAAATAAAATAGGAATGTGGCTCGCAATTACAGACTTTGTACGTGCCCGTGGTGTATTTTGAGTTTGGAATTTGGTTTGCCACTTTGAATATACAGAATTACTGTATCATTCCAAAGATGGTGGCTGAGTCGGGGCACAGTTTTAAAATAATTTTTTGAACTTAAAGACTATTGAAATATTTATGGCTATAAAAAATTGTTCTGCCGAAGAAGTTAATGACAAGTTTTAGGTGATAGATTTAACTTTTTTGGTTGTTATTACACATCTTAATTTACTTAATGTTTTTGATCCCTACCTTGTTAGCATAATTAAATGTGGATATTCTTGGCAGGTAGTAAGACAGTGTAGTAAAAACTAAACCACTAGCTATGAGTGGTGGCCGAGGGCTATAATGACATGGGTTCGTAGGGGAAGGATGGAGTGTGTCTAATATTTTAAATTACCTCATAACAATTAAAACTCAAACAAATGTGCAATTTTAATATTTTGCTATTGATGACCAATTCACTCATTTTATCAATGCTACATTTAAAACTTCAAGTCGGTCCACAGTTGGATAGGTGGTAACTGACAACTAGCAGATGTTCTTTATTGTAAAGATACATTAGTTGAAAGTCACTTAATGTTAACTTATGTAGAAATAGTTATTATTTTATTAGTAATTTCTATATTATCAAAATGTTAATAAATGCTTCTAATAATACTTCCCTGAGGGTTACTGTAATGAGATTTTTTCTTCGACTTATTGAAAGGCCAAAATAAATTAGGTTTTTTTGTAAACAAATGTACATAAACATAACCAATAGTAATAATAATAATAATCATCGTCATCATCATTATTATTAACACCGCGTCTTACTACCCGTTCGGGTTATACGCACTTACGCTAATGTGTAATGGTAGGGTGATTGTGAGATGAAAATGGAGGACCTACAGTTTAACGTCGTATCCGAACCATGGTGGAGGCCTGGCATTCCTCACATTCACAAGTTGTGATTAATACACGTCTTATCAGAGGTGAAGGGGTTGGCAATCAGATAAATCTGTGCCAGGACCGAGGAATGAGCCCCGAACCCCGAGCATAGAAGGTTCACCACCATCTAAATTTGTGAAGAGAACACAGCCTTTTAGATTTTCTCATTTTTAATGAACCAAAAATGTTGCTGTGGCTTCCACAAAATAGAAACTGCCAGACAGTTATTTTCATAGGGTCGTGTTTAATTATTTTTTTTTAAAGGGGTTAAAAGAAAAACCTTGTTAAAAACAAATTGTTATGAAAGTTTAGACTGACCAAAGTGACAAAAGCTCAACCCATGGTCTGGAAGATCATATCGCTCAACAAATCGTTAGATGAGAGTAGATCTGGTATCTTTTGCAAGCTGTCAGTTACTACCACTCCTACCAGCAATACCCTATACATTCATATATAAAGTAGAATGTGTATTTTCCTTAACAAACATTCAGCAAGCTTTATTTTGGAACAAAATTAAACTTTAAAAACTGAATCTATCAGTAACCAGGTATTACTGGATATGAGGTTAAAATACATTCTACTTGATATCAATTCAAAGGGCACACATAAATAAATTAAAAATTAAAATCCATAATAATAAATTAATTATACACCCCTATCCATTTTAATAAATGTGTGTGTGTGACATATATATATTAACATTCCTAAACGAGATGTCAGCCTTTTTATAAATTCCATTATAAACCTAAATCAAAAATAAGTTTAATTAAAAACAGTTACCATTTGAAAAAAAGATCACACTTGTTCAAAGTTTGTATCAAATATAAAATAATGAATTAAAAATATATGTACCCACTTCGATGGTCAAATAATTTAGGCATCACTCTTGAAATAGACTGGACTGCTGAAGGGGATTTGAATCTTGGTAGAATGTTTGGGGGTTGGGTTTCCCTAAATGGTTTCCCACTCTCCCTTCATATTTAAATGTGTGTATAATCCCTCTAAATTCAACCTTTCTAATCCCAACCCCATTAGTGTAATTATTTCTGTATAACTCGAATGGGCAGTAAGAAGCATGGCTCAAATAATATAAGCCTAGGTCATTATGGTTTTATATGTACCCTCTGTTCACGCTGAAAGGTAGCAAGTTTATCTTGGACATTTCCACTATGGTTTGGTTTATAAGATAGGGCTGTAGTAAAATTTGTTTGGATGAAACTGCTACCTTTCAAGGTAAACAGAGTATACATAGCTTTAGTGTTTGAAAAGTTTAGTAATCAACTCTTTAAAATAAACTATTAGTACCTGTAGTTGTTTGCAAAGAGATATTGATTTTTCTGAATCATCTTCCCTACAGAGTCTCCGCAAAAGTTTGGAAATTCTTGAGTCTTCAGGAACCATGTATCCAAAATCTAAAGATAAACATAACATCCAAACAGCTCCTTTATAAAGATATTGTAAGCTTATACGATAATCAATTACAAAAATAAAATTAGTGGGACAAAATTATGTTGAATATTATCTTGTGTCTAAAAATATTTTATTTCCACTCTCTTTTCCCCATTTTCCAACTCACCCACCTACTACCACTACAGGTAGAAGGCCACAATGTTTTCATAAGGGCCTTTTGAATGGTCACGCCGCTCAGATTATTTAATGAACGCCCAGCTAAGATCAATGTTTGTGAACAAATCATTAACTAATGCAAAATATTACGCTGCCCTCGCCTGGCTACTTAATAATGTCACCCAGCTGATAAACTTTTATGGGTAGATTATTGGAATATGTATGATAGAGTAGAACCTCGTTAATTCAAAACTGAAGGAATCTTTAGATCAATATTTGAATTATGCTAAGAACAAAAACAAAAAAAACTGCACCGTAAAGACTAGTTCTATTACTAAACTTCCTTAGTAAAGATTATGTAAGTGGAATTTAAAAGAAAGACCTTTATTTTCCAATGCTGAAAGTGAGAAAAAAAAAGAACAAATTGTGTGTATTTTTTCATAACATGTTGTGAAAAAAAATTACACAACATTTAACGGAAGCAATGCACTGTTACTCGCTTAGGTGGTTGCATGGCCTAAGGCGCTACTCTCGCAATAGACTAGACTGCTAATGACAAGGAGATCAAGGTTCAAATCTCGGTCTTGTGTATCGAGGGTGGTTTTTCCAAAATATGTTTTACTCTCCTTCCACATAAATGTGATTACACTTCCTTTAAATATAACCTCCCTAATCCCTAAAACAATTAACATAATTAGTACATAGGTACAAGTAGTAAGATGCAATGATAAAACAAATGAACTGTTAAAAGGTTTCAGAACCTTCATTATTTACACATCGCTTGGTCTAAGAACCTCAACATCGTTGTTGTTCTCGTCATTGTTAGCCCTTGAAACTTTTTGTTCACTTTCGAAGGTTAGTACACAAATGGTTTTATCTTCCGTAAATCCTCGCTCAGCTGCCGCAGATACAATTTTTTTTTATTTAACACCGCGTTTTACTACTCGTTCGGGTTAGACGCTATAGTCCTACTCCCTGTTAAAAATGCCATTTTTTTCCAACACCAATGTTTGATGATGATGTGTTGAAAATATTATATAGCCTATTTCAAACTATTTGGCATAAATACACCTCATTTTATTCATAGCGTTACATCTTATTTCAAATTACAAAATAGGCTTAAAGAAATTTTAAATTTTTGAAATTTCACATTACTTTACATTTTGAATAGCAAATTATCAAAATTTTGAACCCAACAAATATTTAAACATCGATAATACATACATGATGCCAGAGGAAACATGCAGTTTAATATTATAACAAATTTCAACTTAACCTTGTTTGATTTTACGAGGTTCTACTGTGATATTACAATAGTCTACATACAGTACCAGTAGCCTAGAGTAGGTTACATTTTGTGTTCAAAATTACACATAAGGCCTAATATATAATAATATAGGCCTATCTATTGTATCCTATAAAAATAGTATTGTTATTATTACTATAAAAGTCCTTCTAATAGGCCTATAAGCATTATGTTTAAAGCATTTAATCAATAAGCCTACTTTCAAAACTAATTTGCTGTATGGGATTATATATGCCTAGGTTTCTTAATAATTCTAGATAGGTTAAGGCAAATATTCATTGAAATTTTGAACATTAAATTTAATGTGTACTTTGTGAAACAAGTGATTACATCTAAGTTATAGCAACACATGTTTTACAAATAAAATTAATTCTAGAACAAGCACAAAGCCCCATCATCCAGCTATTATTAATTGAAGTGAAATTAAAACCCATTTTTTCATTAACCTAATATTTTATCTGCAGTAACTTAGGCCTATTAATTTAGAAGATGTGCTGCCGAATTAACCAAAGTGTCGAACACATCTGTATGTTCAGAACACCAAGGCCCTAATAATATGCTAATGTTTGCATAAATAGGAGGGGAAAAAACCATTTAAATGAGCTTATCAAGTTTAAAGTAGTTAATTAATCACCACATGATCAAATTAACCTACACCTAACAAAGTGTTTAGTATTAAGCCAGGATCACAATCAACTTAACGTTCACTTAACTTTTACATAGCATTCAATTAATGTAAAGAAACTAGTGTGTGATCAGGATTCATGTAATGCGGAAACTTGAGCAAAACAGAGACAATGGATTTGGAATAAGTATTTGAAAACAAATTTCTCACTAAAATGAAGCCCAAGCATTTGGAGCTGATTAAGCCGCAAGTACTTGCAATATAAGCTTACTGGATGTACATAATAAAGTGTAACAAGAATCTACAATGGTTTAGAGCTTGCGAGGCAATGACAAGGGCTGTATCTGAATCGTTTACTTCATGCGCCATCGACCCTTGACATTCACTTGATAGTTGTGTTATCAATCATGTGACCAAGTGCAGATCTGTCCGAATAGTAACGAAGTGTGATAATGCACCCCTCACACGCCCTTGAGTCCAAGGGCGACAGCAAGTTACCCTTGAGACACCGTTGATGTGGTGTATGATCGCATTTGTTTAATTTTGTGTCTGCTAGAGAGAGAGAGCTCGAAGAGTAATGTGATCTTTGATAACGTACCTTAAATGTACTGGTTGTTTTGTAGTGTTGTAGAGTTGTATTGTTTTGTGTTGAATAATTTGTCATGTGCAGTGAAAATAACTCACCACAAATCTGTAAGTGACCTACGCTAATTCGGGCTGATAGATGGCATTTAAAATATTTTCTAAGATCATTGGTAGGAAGCAGCATTGCAGACTCAAGAGTGTGAAAAGGATATTTTGTCATTCAAATAGTCTGTTGCAGTCTTCGATCTCAAGTACGTGTTAAGTGTAAAGTCATCAAGTCAAGTGTACTCGACTATTCGGATACAGCCTAGCATTACCGAAGTAGTCTGCAAACTCTTAGCCAACTACTTTCATTTAAAAACACGAGAACCATTATTTTACGGTAACGTTACATTTATAGTGATCCCAGAATTAAATTTAGTATGCTACAACTAGGCTACTACAAGTCCTAGTTTTGTATAAGTTACAACTAGAGAAATCACTAATAATGTCAACGATATAAATGAGTGATTATTCAAAAATTTAAGAGTATTAAAATAACAAATTAACCAACCAAATTTGTTTTTAATTCTTTCGTTGTCATTATAATATTTGGTCGAAGATGAAAAGCCACTTTCTGATGAACTATCTTTACTCAACGATTCTTGAAATTTGCTTCGAGGCAACTCATTCTCTCTTTCCATTTTTCTATAAGAACTCCCACCTCCACCTCTTCCACGAATGTTGAATCCTCTCCTTGATCCAAAACCACCTCTTGCCATAGGAAACTCATCTCTTTGGCGGGGGCGAGGTTTATGTCTGTTATCAAGCCTTTCTTTATTATTAATAACAATTGATGGCAATTGATTTTTGTAGCTTGGATTATCATCTGAATTAATGTTGAGTGTTTCTTCTCTGTCTTCTTCTCCCTCGTCAAAGACTTTAGAATCTGTTCTTAGATCTTCATTAACTTCATCTAAGTCCCTCGGGCTCTTTGAAGCTTTCAGCTTATTATTGAAATTATTGCTTATCATTACCTATGTCTTACATTACGATAAATGTATATTATTTTAACTCAACCTAATCATCTCTACTAAACATAATATATATTTAAAAAAATAGTATAGTTTTAGATTACACAGAATTGCAACACTTTTAATGATAAAATTCACAATCTTTTCCAAAACATAAATCAAAGATATGTGTCATAGATAAACGTAAGAGAGAAACTATTACCTTTTGAAAACATCCTTTAATAATTCATTGAGTTTCATGATCTCTCTACATATATCAAGGTCTAATACATAAAGGTCTGGCTAATCTTTTGATTGGGTGATCTGACATTTAAACCAAAAAGTGCTAGAACCGTTGCATAGTATCATGTGTGCAATTCAAATATTGTGGAGAAGTTTGAACATTTAAGTATTCACTCAACAGTTTTAGGTAATAATTAAAATTATAGCTCTTTCAAATATGCAGTAGTGTATTCTGAGATAATTAATAGGTATGTTGTACTCTAAATGTTTAAGAAGGGATTCTGTGGCCGAGACCTTTAGACAGCTTTGTTCAAGAAGGTAAAGGGATTCTTCTTCGCAAAATATTTTAGCATGGGTGCCTCTATAACAGTAATTCTCAAACAATTATGATTTCCCCTTACCCGTAAAATAGCTTGGGAGATCTCGTGGCCGTTGATCCAATCTTCTTTCTTTGTTGATTTAGTCATATCTTTGTTTGAATATCAATCTTTATAGCAGTGGTGGCTTGTGAGGGAAGGATGTGGGGCGTCACCCCACTACAAAATAAAACAAAAGAAGAAACAGAGCAAATTTTGAGATTCATACCAATTTACTAATTTTATTTCAATACATTTAAAAACATAAATGAATGACTTTTTTTTCTTTACTACATAATTTCCCCATTGTATTGAAGGAAGTAGTAAAACAATAATCACATCAATGCGAGACATCAGTGTACCTACAAGTAACGGTAACATGTGCTCGTCACCATTCTTTGGTTGTAGGATGGCCGGCCGCATAGTTAAGCTCTGGATGCATAATAGGGTGGCTGCCAATCCAACTTGGAGTCACTACGTGGACACATTTTACCATTTTATGTGGACTCCGTCCAAGTCCGTGGTACATATTTCAAAAAACTGATCATACATCCATACGGTGGAGCTGCTGTTATGCGCTGACGTGGGTATGACATGAAATTGCCACCTCTTTCTACCATTCTCCAGACAGGAGTGGCTTTAGAGCATGTATGCTGCTAAAAATTATCTTTACACTCACAAAATATATGAAATTTTCAATCCAGGAAAATACAAACAAACTTCACTTACAAATTCGATATATTTATATGTTCTGAAAATAAACAAACAGCCGTTCCAAAAATATATGGCTTGGAAACGGTAACACTGGCGGATGAGTTTTTTATCTGGCTTGAGAATAGAACTTTCTTACTTTGGATAAATTTTTACTAAAAAATAATTGTTCACGTTGATATATTATTTAATCGTTTACAAGTATGCTAACTGATCCAGTGAGCAGTCATGCTGCTATAAACGACTTTAAAAAGGCGATAGTCTAAATGAGAAATAAGATACCCTCTGCGTTCGATGGACAAAAGGAAATAATTGATATGCTCCCAGAAGGACGCCTAGAAAAAGGTAACGATCAAATTAATATTGATGATAACTTAAATTTATTGATAAAGTAAGTCTGTTGTAAAGTAATTTGTATTTCAAATAAAAGATTGGTTTGTATTAAAAAACTATCTGTGTGGCGTAAAGATATTGCAGTCCAGACTTCTTAATGAACAAAAAAATTAATTGTTTTATGGTAGATGATACTAACCAGTTTTACTGTGCATTTTCAATTATTGATAACTATTATTTTATGACAGAGCTTGAAGTTTTTTACTCGACGTCAGAAATAGAATAAAATATGGCTGTCTGCTTGAAAACATTTAGTTTTATAACTTTTTTTGGATTAGACGGTACATCAAAATAAATTACAAAAGCATTAAAAAGTCTTGTGACTATTTGTATGGCTACTTCGGAAAGTGAGTGTTGTTTCTCATGTCTGATGTTAATAAAATCCTATTTAAGAAACACCATTAGTGAAGATAGATTAAATGCTTTGGCCACAACAGTATATGATTAGCGAGATAACAGACAGAACTAGTAATATATAAATTAATTTCAGACAAAAATATTGGATTAGATTTTGTCTTTCAAAAACCATAAATTTACTATTAAACCAATTCTTACAGTATATAGTATGTATAGTACATGATATAGTATTAAGAATATATATATATATTATTGGTGAGTGTGGATTTCACGATGTACAGTCTTTAACTTCGAACCAAGTGCGTTTGTGGATTTTTATACTTTTATAACGTTTATCAACCTTATACTTTAAAGCGTAGTTTGTAAGTTTAATACAGGATAGTATAAGATTGGTATTAGATAAGCAGTAGTATACCTTACTTTTTTCTCTCTCAAGAAAACGCCCTCCCTTAAGGTTTACTCACGAGCTGCCACGCCTTTACAGTCTACCACATATTCTGATAGTGGACACTAACTTTTAAAAAAACATAGAAATAGTACATAGCTAAAATGACCATTAGATATTGGCGGGAGGGAATTAGGAGTATTGTCCAATTCACGTTACAATAATTAAAACTATTTCTTGTGCGAGATTTGATTATCCTAACAATCTCTGATGATTGATTTCCTTAACGACGTTCAAATTAGTTAAGTTTACCGCTTTAAGTGAATGTAATCCCATCTTAAGTTATTGAAAGACAATAAATAATTTTCTTGTGCATGGACATATCTGACAAACAGAAAAAGTGACTATATCTACTTTTACGTAATAATACGATCTGTAGCTATCACTTTTGATTGATAAAATCAATGTTAAATCGAATAGGTATTCTATCTATTTAATGAACTATCTTTCTCGCGGCTAATTTTATTATTTTAAAATGCTAAGTTTGTCATCCTAAAACACTAATTAATTTTGTGCGGGGTTTTCATGAAGTGATTTGGACGAATGTAACATTATTCTATAGATTACTTTAAATAATGTGGATTATCACTCATTAAATTGAAACTAATGGAAGACCGGGATATTAGGTGTACAGCATAACTAATTTATCTTAGTTTTCAAATGTTACTTTAGAATTCCCTATGGCTTCAAAGGCAAATATGTTAGCTCCAGCAAGTCCCCAAAATATTTCTAAATTTTACAGCTCTCCTAAAAATAGACCTAATTTGGTTCGTTTGCGAGGAACAAATGTTAATCTGAAAACCCCTGATACTCTCAGGACAAAATTTGAATCACCAAGGTAAACTTTAAAAGATCATTGTAGTAGCTATTTTGATTTATTCTAACATTGTGTATTTATTAGTTGTCAGTTGAACTAATCAGCGGCCCAAATGAATTATCTAATTTCATTAAACATTCATTTTGAAAACATTGTTTTATTTTAGGTAGGCCTAAGCTAGAACTTTTCAAAAGAAATCCCCATATAACATGATTAATCTCAATCGTTAAATGCGTTTCAACAGGTGGCCCAGGAACGGTAATTTTACCCCCCTCTCCCCCAATTTTTTTAAGGGGATAAAAGTTTCATTTCCCCTCCCCCCAAATAATATATTAAAACTTTTGGATTATGTAAAAATCTTATTGAACCAAGATACAATGTTCACACTAAGTTAACATAATAAAAGTAAAATGTTCTTGGAGCACACACTGAAGAGATTTTGAAAACTCTTGATAGTGATACCAGCTACTGCAGAAAGAAGTTTTTCAATGCTTGGACGCATTAAAAACTATTTTCGCTCCACAATAAGGCAACTTAGACTAAATTCATTGAGATGCTCAACAAAATTGAAATTTCAAAACTAGTTAATGGTCTTATAGCTATTAACAAATATAGGGCAGAGGTCTATGGAAACCTATTTTAATTTTCAGTGTTTCATGATTTTTAGTTGGGCTATATCAGATATAATTTTTCTTAATTTGTTTTGTGTGTATTAAGTCTAATGTTGGAATAACTAATATGACTTATTATGTAGTTTAAAATTTAAGTAATGTTTTATGTGCAAATGGTTTTACTGGTTTATTTTAATCTAGTCTTGCAGGTAAATTCCACGATTCCTTCAAAAAAAGCAAGAGAGACACCAAAAGTCCTTTATTAAGTGTTTCACCACTAGCATTTTTTTACAACATACCAAAATTACATTTTAACAAGAATTTGGTTGAAACATCAACCCTTGGAAATGAAGTTATTTTAAGCAATGAAAAAGAACATGAAGATAGCACAACACATTTACAGGAGCCATCTGTGGATACTCCGAAAAGGGGGAGTCTGTTACATCATGGAGTTCAATCAAGAAATAGATGGACAGTACTTGGGAGAGGTAGTTTTGGTATTGTTGTGAAAGCTCAGTATAAAGGTATGCCCCTTCATACACATCTAGTTTTCAAGAACATTAAAACATCCACAGACAAACTAGTTTTTAATCTTGAGTAGCTGATTGACAATCCAACACCTCAGTTCAGTCGGTAGTGTGTCTGCCTACTTAGCTAAGGGTCTCAGGTTCGATTCCCAGCATAGTCGAAAAATTTATCATTGGTTAAAATATTGGTTTACCCTTTCTATCTATAAATTAATGGCTGGGGACAGGATGTTGTGCTTGTCCTAGTCTTAAAGTAGATTATAAGGCATATGAAGCTATGACAGCCCTAGCAAGTCAGCAGTGAAAAATATATGACTTGAATAAAAAAACTGACCCATTACATAGGCTAGAAACATTAATGGATGTAAAATAAGTAACTGATTGGCAACATACTGTTTGTTTGAGGTTTGTTTCAATTTTTATTTTATTTATTTATTCAGAAGTTGTTTACAAAAAGAGCCAAGATCGGCTCGTATGCATATAAACATCCTAATGTAGGCGTGGTTCATTCAGTAACTAGTTACATACATTTAGGAAAGTGAGGTCTATAACAGGGTATAAATTATTTGTCCTCATCCGGCCACATTATTTTAGATGCATTCAGCCCAATAATAGTAAAACTGCAATTAAACATAAAAGCGTACATCCTCAACAACAAAACCTTCACAAAATATAGAAAAAAAAAAGAAAAAAAGTACAAGATACATACACATGATATACATACACATTCTGCTCCCATTATAATATCAGTTTCTACAAAACTACAAATAAAGTTTCACCCACATATCACCTGGTCAACATTATTTTCCAGAATGTATCTTTTAACTTATTTTTTAAAAAGATTAAGTTTTTTCATCTTTATTTCTTGTGGTATTATATTGAAAAATTTGTCCCTTAATCTTTATTGAGTAGAGTCCAAAAGTAGTGGTGTTTACTCTGTTCTGGAAATAATTATTCCGACTTCTTGTAGAGTAATTCCCCTTTTTGTGTTCCCCAATTTTTAGGTTACTAATAGTTAAGCTGTTTTCAAGTTTATATACCATTACAACCGTATCCAAAAAAATAGCTTCAGTTAATTTCAAAATACCCAACCTTTTAAGCATAATGTCGCCGTCCTCACCTTTGGGCAGCTGAAAAATATTCTTTAGTGCTGTGTTTTGTAGTCTTATTAGTGGTATTAAATGACTTTTAAAAGTATTACCCCAGATTACATTTAAGTAGGACAAGTGCGAGTTAACCAGAGCAAAGTAGATGGGCTTTAACACGTTTGGAGTGAATTTATAGGAGAGTTTTTTGAGCACCCCAACTGGACCCCTAATTTTTTTTGTGACATGGTTTATATGTGAGCTCCAGGATAGTGAGCTGTCAATGGTCAGACCGAGATATTTTGCTTTCCTTACTTGTTTCAGAACGTTATTCCCAAAG
>CABFVX010000416.1:251160-271874 GCA_902151425.1 Timema shepardi
GAGGTCATTGATATTTTCGCACGGACGAAAGCAAGAAAAAAATTTATTATATGATTAATCAGATAAAAATAATTTATATTTTAATTACAAGCAATTTATTATTAATTCTATATTTAATTGTTATGTTAAAAAATTAAATGTTTAATTTATACCTGAATTAGATTTCTTATTATTATTATTTTCATTATTTTATACACACACACATATATGTTTATATATATATACTGCTACAAAAAAAAAGGGCGCCATATCGTCTCGGGCCTAGGGCGTCCTCAAACCTAAATCCGCTACTGTTATCATATCATACTTAATTTGTAGTTGCTTGTGTGTGTGTGTCAATTATTTTTTATCATGTTGCCTCTAGGTTCCAAAGTTGCCGTGAAAATATTTCCTAAGAATCGATCTTCCTGCTCAAATACTGCTCTTCTTAACGAAGCTAATGCTCTTTCTTTCTCTCACCCAAATATTGTGAATATATTCAAATTAATTTGTATGGAGCAATGCCACGGACTGGTTTTCATGGAGCTGCACGGAAAACAGAACTTACAACATCTCATCCAAGATCCTCATTTTACATTGGATACAGATCTTCAACTTGAGTAAGCTTTCACAACAATATAACATTTTTTCATACAAGTTTTGTATATTATTGAACAAAATGAAATTTATAATTAATAATATAATAATTTGACTTAAATCATTCTTTAATGAATCCAATTATTAACCTATTTGTTTGAATCGCACACTACCTATTCAACATTTAACCACAACAATACTCACATCGAAGCACATGCAGACTAAATGTCAGCTTTATATAGTAAAGTTTGCTGGTGACATGGAGCTAGATATTTGAATTATGGTCGGGTGTTCTGAGGTCGGTTGGCAATTTTCCACTCTACCTTCACACAATTTATGGTGGTATATTTATTCTAAATTTTATCTTCCCCATCCCAACTTAATTAGGATTATTAAATTATAGCCCAGATGGGTAGTAAGACACAACTGTTTTTTCCTTAATAGTCTCACTTTTTCTTCATTCAGGTACATTTCTTCTAAATTATAACCATCTCTACCCCATAAGCTCATCCCTGCCCCATTATTGTAAATAAAATAGGTATACCCTGGATGGGTAGTGATAATTTTGTTTATACTAATGGGATAGGGATGAGGAAGGTACATTTGATATTAAATGTATTTAAATTTACACAGAAAGAGGGTAAAAAACTTATCTTCAATGCCCTCGGCAGAGATAGAACTATCCACGAACCAGACTAGATGAGCTTGATGTTAGTTCACATGCCTACTGGTGGAGCTAATTAACCAATGTACTGTATGTTGACCTGCCTCGGTGACGTAGTTAGCCAATGTGCTAGTTTTGTGTTGAGCTAGACTGTCAAGGACATGGAGATCAAGGTTTGAATCTCAGTCAAGTAAACTGGGGGTGGTTTTCCCTAAATGATTTTTCACTCTCCCTCCACGCAAATGCTGGTTCACTTCCTCTAAAGCCAACCTTCCCAATTCCTAACCCATTAGTTTAATTTATACTTAAGTGTATAACCCAAACAGGTAGTAAGGCGCGGTGCTAAAAAAAACTATGTTCACAGGTATGCACACCAAATTGCTCGAGCCATAGAATATTGTCACAAAAACAAGGTACTTCATCTGGATATCAAACCACAAAATATTCTCGTTAATATTTCCAATCAAACATGCAAGCTTTGTGACTTTGGAAGCTCACAGAAATTTGGAGAGGAACATGGTTTGACTCAGCCCCCCAATGTGGTAAATAAAATTGTGATTTGAAACATTTATATCTTAATCAGTATAGGTGTAAGAGTAGTAATAAAATGGTAATTAATGTCTTCTCTTAATTTTCAAGCGAGGTCATTCATTATGTTATGCCCTATTTTTGTTTATTACGTTTTGAAAATGTAATTTTTAATATTAAAATGTTCTTATCAAAAAGTTTAATTTCTTGTTTGTTACTCATAAAACCAGGCTCATTATTAAATATTGTTTAAAAATAAACTGTCCAGTGACAACACTTTTAAGTGATTTGACTTGACTTTGAGAGCTAGTAGGCATCTTTGATTTTGGATGGAAAATGTGTTAAGGTAGTTCTTTCTTTATTGAAACTTGTAAAAGAGGTTTTGTAAAAAATAAGATTAAAATAAAGAGTAATGGAGCTGAAAATCTCATCAACAGAGCCTTGATTTTGATAACATGTCATCTTTGGTACATCTCAGACAATGCTTATGTCTAGGGCACATAATTTCTGTTCATGATCCCCTGTTGGAAACACATTTTTATAAGTCATTTTTGGTCTTTTGGATTTTAAGGTAATATTTTATTTGTTTGAGTTTGTCATGGGTCATTTATCATCATTTTTGAACAAATTTTAAGTATTTATGTGGAATAAACAGGCCTATATTTTTTAATATTATTGATACTTTATAAATCCATAAATACTCAAACATAATTTGTTTAATCATAAGGCTGTCAGAATGAGAGTATAATGTAGGCCATAAACTTTGTACAGACTCTTTGCTTGTAACCCGCCTTGGTGGCGTAGTTGGCTAACGCGCTTGGTGTGTTGAGCTTTACTGCTGAGGGCAGGGAGATCGAGGTTCGAATCTCGGTCAGGTGAACTGGGGGTGGTTTTTCCTAAATAGTTTTCCACTCTCCCTCCACGCAAATGCGGGTTCACTTCCTCTAATTCAACCTTCCCAATTCCTAATCCATTAGAGTAATTAGTACTTAAAGCGTATAACCCGAACGGGTAGTAAGACGCGGTGCTAAATATTATTATATTATCTTTACTTGCATGGTTGAAAATAAACATTTCTGGTGAGATACAGCAACTAGACTCACTATTTCTACCACAGCAATATTTGATTTTTGACAAAAAAAAAGTCTTGCGTTAAAACTGCAAAAACACTGACCCTTTCTCAGTTCCCACCTTAAAGGTTTTTAAATGCATATATATTTTTAGTTTTCATTTGTAAAGTGCATGTTTAATTTAGTCATGTGAATTAATTATGGTCGAGTTTTAATTTAAAAAAATCATATTTGTACATTTTAAACAATTTTTTAGAACTATAAGGTAATTTTATAGGTCAAAATTGGGCCATGGTTATAGCTTCTATATACCTCTTATGGCTTGTGTTAAACAAAACTACCCTCTTTTTCTGTTTCAATACACAATACAAATCACAATCACTTATGAGGTTAGTGTTGGCCATCAATTTTTTTTTCCAAATTATATAATATCCTTCTTTCTTACTTCAAAAATAATATTATTTAATTAAATCAGTCATTTTGAAAAGGCAATATTTCCACTCACACTAAATCCACATTTTTTATATTTTTGAATACTACTGGTACTATAGAATTCCATGTAAAATGCCACTTTCATTAACATTTTATATAGATCTCTGAGCACTCCTTTCTAAAAGTCCATACCAGTATTTCTATAGCTATCTTTTATAAGAGATGTTTTGACTCTCCTGTAAACTTAACATTTGTGAAAATATGACCTTTTTGAAATTATCGATTAAATTATAAAGTGTACTTGATATGGTCTTTCTTTGTGTATGTATGTTTGCAGTAATTGACACTAATTGTGGTTGGCTTTCAGAGGAACTTAACTGAAAAGCTGTCCATTTTGTGTGACAAACCCTGTCCATTCAACTATAAAACAATCCTTCCCAGGTGATGAGTCTATCGAGAATTGATAAATTAAATGCAAATAAAAAAGTTCAATACTTTTGTAATTTTTATTGTGACATTTTATCCTTCAGAACACAGTAGTCTACACAGATCCTCAAATATTGAAGGGTGACAAGCCGTCTACAATGTCTGATGTATATTCTTTCGGCATAACGTTGTGGCAGCTTCTAGCACGCGTAATTCCACATAATGGCAACCATTTGCATGTAGTAATATACCAGGTAGGTCAGTAATATTTTAGTAAACACATCAGAGCAGAGCTCCTCAAACACATATTATTAGCCTTATAAACTTAGTCCCTGTTAAATTTCGCATTATTTTGAGTTCAATTCCA
Source organism: Timema shepardi (assembly GCA_902151425.1). Taxonomy (NCBI): domain Eukaryota; kingdom Metazoa; phylum Arthropoda; class Insecta; order Phasmatodea; family Timematidae; genus Timema; species Timema shepardi. Next base: position 255,224 of record CABFVX010000416.1, read on the forward strand.
TATCTTAAAACACACAGTTATTTGAAGGGTAGAAAACAGCACAATAAAAAGATTATGTACTTTTCAAATCAAAGTGAATTTCACATGAACCAGCCAAAATCCACATTTTGTGAAAATCAGTTTTGCACATATCTCCCAAGACAACAGAGAATTTTAAGAAAAACTTAACATTTATACGTTTTGGTGTTTTCATGGCTCTTTTCGGCTCAAATTCTAGTAATTTAATAACACTTTGGTGGTATAAAATTAATTATATGATTTGGTAAAGATGACTAAATATCTCTTTTTCACAATCTTTATATTTTTTAATAATATTAGAGCCAAAATGTATTACATAGTGAGATTAACTTGATTCTTCTGCATACACATTCAATTTTTATAAAAAATGTTATTTTAGTATTTTAGCATTGCATTTATGGCTAAGAGACCTACATATTGAGTAGAATAGTCTATTTATAAACACTCCATAACTAGATCCTGACATTTCTCAAAATATACAACAAACTAGCTTATAACTATTATTCAACACCATTTCCTTGTTTAATTTGAGCGTACCTTGAAATAAATATCAATATTAACTACATGGGTTGTTGCACGACGGAGGTTTGCCAGTGATGGGGAGGTTAGTGTTCACATCCTCAACAGGTGTACCTAGGTAGTTTTTCCTATATGTTTCCTCATTTTCTCTTCAATCAAATGTTGGTGAACTTCTTACTAATTCTACCTTCCTCAATTCTACCTCATTAGGTAGGGTAAATATGCATTTAGCTCCAACAAATAACAGAAGCATATTTTTGGATTGATAATAAGATTATATTTTAATAACATTATCACCTTATTTGGTGGCCGCATGGTCTAAGGCATGACACTCACAGTAGACTAAACTGCCAATGAGGGGGAGATCGTGGCTTGAATCTGTCGGGTGTACTGAGGGTGGTTTTTCTAAAATAGTTTTCCACTTTTCCTCTACACAACTGCAGGTACACTTCCTCTAAATATAACCTTCCTTGTTTTTAAAACCATTAGCATAATTAGTTCATAAGTGTATAACCTAAATTAGTAAGATGCGGTGCTAAAAAAAATTAACATCAACTATATAGCAATGCAAAATAAGTAATTCTCCATTATGGTCAATGTTTTAATAAATATTTACATATTTCAGGTGGTTGCAAAACATATGAGACCTACAACTTCTCCATCTCTAAGGGAAACAATGTCAGACTATGTAGCGTTATATGAACAGTGTTGGCAACAAGATCCACATCAGAGACCATGTATCAATGACATACTCAGAAAGTTGGAACAAATTATTAAAAACTTACATCGAAAGTATGAGGAATAAATTTTACATTGATACACATATCACCAAACCATTATGCTTGATTATTTTAACACATTTCATTACATTTTCCATCTACAAAGTGCAAATCTATAAATCTATGTGTGGTACTAACTTTAAAAACACTAATATTTTATTCATTTGGTGAAAATCATAACTAAAACAGTATTTCATTATATTTTTCAACACAATATGAACATAAGAGTTAATATGGAATTAAAATGGTTTAGAATTGAATTTAAGCTAAAAGGAAAGAAACTTTACAGCTTGCAGCATTCAAAGGCACAATCTCATAAGTGACCTGGATATTTTTCTTACCTTTTTTTAAATTTTATTTTAAGATAAGTCAAGTATATAATCAAGAAAATATTTGTTGATCAAATTTTTCTTATCATCGATCTTGAACATGTAAAAAAAGATAAGTGTTACTTTTTTATTCTATTAGATACTTACTATATGCCACAAGAACCCAAAAGTTCATTGTCACAACCACAAAAGTACGCCACCCATCCTTCTTATGAGCTATCTCCATCCAGTCCCCCTCATTATCTCTCTCTCTTCTAATGTTATGCTCCCATCTGCATCTACACGTCTTCCTAATTAATGGTCTCTTCCCATTGGGTTAGCCAGTAAATATTACGAACATGGTTTTATATTCTCCCATTCATCTGCATGTCTTTCCCAACAGAATTTACTAGACTTGATTAAGTGTTACTTCTCAATTTGTATTTATTATTTGGTGAATTTCTTAAGTGAAGGTTTTTTTAAATTAATAACTATTTTGATTGATAAGGAAATGTAGTTTGAACATTTATTGTGTGTAGTGAGGTAAAAGTTTAAAAAAGAGAATTCTGTGTTAAAATAATTAAACTTTTATCTGAAAAAAAGCATGCAAGATAGAACAAATGTCTCTTCAAATCTTTTCTTAATATCACTCAACAAGCAAAATTACAAACCAAAAATAAATATATATAAAAAATGTACTTCTGAATGCATTTTACTATTATAACTAAGATATTTTGTATTCACCTGTTTGTAAAATTTTGAACATATTTGTTACAGTTAGTAGGTTGTTGTAGGTTTCACCTAATTTACCTTCCTTTACCTCAAAAAAATGATAGCAACCATTACCACTTTTTTTTCCTCTCTTGTCGCTGATTTAGGGAGTTACAAACTAATTCTTTCGAATTACTTTTTGTTTGTGTTAAACCTGGCCATGTTGGTTTTAATATCTTGCTTGAAACAAATAGTTAATTAATGTGATGAGTCTGAGTGGATTGTTGCCACAACAATTTTTTTTTTGTATACATTATGCTTGATATTTTCAAGTTTTATATCATAACTCTTGGTTTCTGTGAATGTTTGCAAGGTTAGTTTAGAGTTTACATTAATGTAAGACTATCTTAGAAAATCATGAATTGTAATTTAAAACATAAATTTTATTTCAACAGGATGTATTACCCTATATAAAGATATTTAAAATGAATAAACACTATAAACCTACACAAATAACAAGGCCCTTAGAACTTCTGTCAGGTGACTAGATATTGATACTACACTAAGTCAATTGTTTGCTCAATGCAACTAGTGATTTATTTTCTTGAAAACTGCTATTTTCCCTCTGGTGTAGTACAGTAGAATGAGATTAGAAATTACCTTTTATAAAGTATAAACTTTTTTGTGTTCAACATTGATAACATTTATTAAAAGTGACAGCTGCAAATCACTCGACTTAAAGAGAGTTGGGGGGAAGATGGAGGCATTTTACTAAACTGACCCTGTCATAGGCTGGAAACAGTTAATGTTTAATGGGATGCATCATCATCATCATCAGTTAAAGCAACCATTGAAACAAAGAAAAGGAATACTAGATAAGAGAACTAGTCAATTTAGATCATTTAATTTTTCCTTTTGCTCAAAACAAAATTAAAAAAAAAGAAATCAAAATACAATTCTTAACTTGGTTATTTAATATTGTTAATTGCAAGACACCATAAGACTTGATTTGGATTGTTTTTATATCTTGGTTAAAAATAAACACTTTAAAATTCAATAAACTAACAAGGGTTTTATTTAACCTAATTCATATGGGCTAATAATTTCCTATGTCATCTTTATGTACATGTAGATTTTTTGACTTTGTTCAACAATATCAATTTCATTATAATATAGTAAATCACCCCTTAATAAAATTTAATGTATGAATACATTAAATCGAATTTTCTGACTGTATTAAGGATCTATGAAAATTGGACTATAGTTAATTACTAACAGTATTGGCATCTAAATCCTGTCTGCCACCTTAGCTAAGGTTCCCAAGTTCAATTCTTGGCATAGCCCAAAAATCTGTCATTGGTGAACTGTGGGTTTCCCCTTTCACAGTGATGAATTAATGGCTGGATGCTGGGTGTTTTGTCTGTTCTAGATTTAAGTTAGTCTATAGTCATGTTCTGATATAAGTTGTTTAAAAAAGTGCACTTTAAATATCTCAAATTAAATTGAATTCTAGATCCTGGTAGTTAAAAAACACTAACATATCATTCCCACAATATGACACTATAGCTTGAATAAATACTTTTACTGAATACTGACTAAACTTCACTTTTACAGCTGTTAGAATTAATACAAAACTTTTTTTTATATATTTGGCAACAGTCATATTTAAAGGATGATGTCGATTTTGACACGAATAATGGATGTTGTGGCTTTTTGTTAATGTTTGCTTATTTGTTTACTATGCTTCAAATGTTATTCCTGTAGTGATTAGATAAGTTCATGGTATTAAGCTCTACCAAAGATTATAAATCTTGCGCGCGCGCCAACAATAAATGATCATCTGGATTTGTGAAATCAAGTGACCAACAATAGAGATTGTTGCCTGTGCCTCTACGTAATGAGTATGGAATTTATGGAGACCAAGGAAAGGGGGATATGAGGTAACTTACCAATGACTTAGGATGAATTATTATTCCATTAGGTTCTACTGTACTACATTACAGTGAGAAAAGTAATAATACTGAACACGGTTCAATAGTTCATCATACATTTATGAACCAACATAACTGGGGTCAAGGCCCCACACAACCACTCTCAGTAAGATTCTTACAGTACTGATACCAAAACATATGCAAAAGCACAACTCACAAAAAACCCGTGGATTCCTCAAGACATTGCACATGCACACAAACATAATAGAATTCATATTTTCAAACTGTCTCATGGGTTTGAGGAACAAGGGTAGAACAAAACAATAATTAAACATGTTGAATGACATTAATAAAAATTATATATCTGGAAAGTATGAAGGGATCATGATTTGAATGCAAAAATGTTACAAATAATACAATAGTTTGCGAATAAATTTAGAATAATTCTATATTTTACTCAGTCAATTGTTATTTATTTTTGTTTTGGCTGTATTAAATATAGCAGCACATGTGTTTGTTTGTATCCAATTTTTTTACAGAGGTTTACATACACTTGTGTACATTTATTAACAAAAGTATCATTATAGAAAGAAGCTACGAATCTGGCATGTCTCCTCCGGGAACCAGCTGGAAACATTCAAAATTTAAATTAGTTAGGTAGGTAATGTACACTTAACAATATGAGATGATTGAACGATGTGACTTGTAAGTAATAAACCTTTAGGAATAACACAAACTTAAAAACATCATTAATAACTCAGATAATTTTAGGGTGTAGAGAGGAAGAGAATAGGTGTTTACTTCATATTCTAAGACCTACATTTTTGAAGTAGCTGTTTACTTTTATTTCACGAGCAAGTCAAAGGTTTTTTGTTTTGTTTAGTTAAACAAAATCGTTAAGTCACTATGATCCAAATAAGACCTGTTATCCTTGCCTGCCCTTTTTATTAACCCTTTTGCACTCAGCGTATTTTCACTAGACTAAGCCAAAACACTCAGGCAAATTCTCACATATTTACCTTTAAACCTTTTAAATTTTCTCATAAAAAATGTTTTTAGTTTATACATATGAAAAAAATCACTCTTATACTATACACATTGTAGATTTATAAAAAAAATATATCATAAATTATTAGACTACCATTGTTTTGTAAAAAAATTCAAAATTTTTAAAATCTTAAAAATTAAATTAAAATTTTTAATTCAGACCAAAAAATTAATATTCATTTATTCTCTTCCTTATTTATCAGTCATCCTGCAAGAAAGAGAATTTATTTCTGTAAAATTTGATACTAGTTTGGTGTTTGTAGCTTATTTTGATTCTGAACTACATAACATTTTGTAAAATCATGTAAAGGGGAGAGGAAGAGATTGCTCGGGTGACAATCTCCCTGTAGTCTTCATCATCCATACCATTCTCATCACTGTCAGACAGGTTATGAACAGCTGGATTCCTAAGATCTGGCACATTATCATCATCACTAGTGATGTCAGAATCACTTTCATACACAAAGTCACTGTCACTGTCAATAGTATCTAAATAGTCTAAAATGTCCGAGTCATTTAGCCTAGAACTTGGACCGGCCATTGCCTAGCTAGAATATTTCAACTAAACAACACTTATAAATAATAAACTTTGAATAAAACAACGAAAATATAATAAATAATATATAAAAATAAAACAGGTAAGAAAAATAATGGAAGCAAATATATTTATATAAATAAGGAATAAGGAAAAACCCACGAACTAGAAACGTATTGACATCACGATGTAAACAATGAGTATTACATATTTCAACTGTTCAAAATAAATAGTTTTTCCAAGACCAATGGTGCTATCTGTTGGAAAAAGTATGAAATAAACCTAAATATTTAGAATACTGTGTGTAGTGCCACCTAGTTATTAAAAATAAACTTACACAACCAGATTTAGCTGGAGCCGATATATCGGCGGCGAGAGTGTTTTAGCAGTACCATGGCGCGCCGAAATTTCGGCGCGCTGAGTGTTTAAGGGTTAAGCTCACTAGTTGTCTAAATATTTAGAACTAAACTAGCTTAAACAAGCTTAATTGTTTCCTCATTGTATCTTAGTATTCATTTGGGATTCATGCTTACATTATTAATTACGCTAATGTAATTGTGATGAGGCAGGTAGAATTTGAGAAGAAATGTTAGTTGTATTTGTGTGTATGGCGAGTAAGAGATAATTGAGAAGAAACCTCAGTACACCTAAGCAGGATTCAAACGCTAACTTTGGACCACCATTGGGTAATTCAGTCTAACATGAGAATGAGGACTATTTGGCCACTAATGCAGTTACTAATAATTACATAGTTAAAATGCGATCAAAGATGAGAATAATATGTAAAAGTTAACTATAAATGTGTAGTGATAATAGACTATGCACATGCTTGAATTAAACTTTGTCAAGGTTTCAATATTTCACTAAGATGGAAGCTTAAAAAAGCCGGTGTGAGTATATAACACACTAAAAATCTCCACAACCTCAAGAGAAAATACCACCATAAATTTGAACAGCCAACCAAAACTAAAAACGTGTTTAAAGTTATGAGTTTGCTTACCATTGTAATATTGTTACCATTGAGAAGAATCTGATCAAGCTTTGTTATGCGCCTTCCTTCAGGAGTTGATTCATACTCAGTAACATCTTCTAAGAGCATATTCACAAAGTCATCAAATCCTAATAATGTCCCAACAATCTCCTTATCATTTTTCATAATTATATGTATTCGAGAACCAATGCATTTATCCACAAGTTCTGTAAAAAATAAAAGTCAGAAACTTTTTAGTGTTACAAATCTGGCACTCATTCAGTCTCTCTGTAACCTTAAACAATTTAAAGGGAACATGATGAGAAAGAATAAGAAATCATTAATAAAAATAAATAAATACAGGCCGCCACCTAATAGAGATTCAAATCCTGGCTTGTTTTTGACTCAGGCAGATTAATTAAAATGAACTGACTCCAAGTTAAGTAAGTGCGCTAGATTATGACGCTACCTTGTGTTTATGTATCATTATCCCAAGTGTTGTAGCTAGAGTTGTCAACTGTCCCGGATTGGCCAGGAGAGTTTCGAAATTAATCTCATTCCGTTTGTACAGACCTGATTTCTTGTTTTCATATGGTAAACACACAACCATACTCGGCTTGTGAATTGAATCTGTTATTTAGTGAAAAATGTAAGTGTGATCATGTGTACCTAACAGAAATTTAAATTTAGCTTGCTTTTTTTTTCTTTCTGCAAAACAATTATTTTTATAGGTGTCAGTAGCATATGCAGGATAGCGAAGTAGGGGTGTTCAGGGGGTTCGGGAGGGAGGTCCCCACCGAAAGAAATTTTTGTTTTACCATTATATACACCTAGAAGCATTTGTTGGAAGTTTTTTAATTAGTATTTGTTAACTTTATCATTTATATATTTACTATTATAAACATGATAATATAACAAAATAATAAATAAATAGGCCTAAATTAAAGTTGATTTAACCGTCACAAAAATCACTGATTGTTTATAATAGGTAAATGTCCAGCCACTGTATAGTTCCTTGATGGAACATGTGAAATCGGGAGATTTAGAACCTGCCGCAATCTTCAGGACATCACTTCCTAGACTACAAGAACATCAATTAGCACTACTGGGGAGGATCAACACAAGGATGTGTGGCACTTGATATTTTCTTTGCTAACAATGTTTAACTGGTCATAAACCTTCTCGAACCCTCCCAATTTTATTTTCTCTTCGGATCTCAGGGTATCCCCAAACCATGGTAGAGGGTGGGGGATGAGGTGGCTCAAGCCCCAGCAGCGAGTACGTTACTGAGTGATGTTGTGCAACTGTGGTTACTATCAAAGTTATAATAATCAAGGTTGATTTTGAAAGAAAAAAAGCTAAATGTTGATGTAATTAATGTTGTTTTGGTGCCAAAAGTATTGAAGAAAACTACAATTTAAGAAAATAATTATGTAGGCCATAATAATATTGAATATATCAAATTTAGTGATGAAGAAGAAGCACAGGCTACCAATAGTGAAAGAAAAAAAATCAATTTTCTGTAAACAATTATTTGAGACTCAAACTGTTGAACTCTATGTTATTTTCACCAAATGATTACATTATTTTTATTAATAGCATCGCGTCTTACTACCCGTTCGGGTTATACGCACTTACGCTAATGTGTAATGGTAGGGTGATTGTGAGATGAAATGGAGGACCTACAGTTTAACGTGGAATCCGAACCACGGTGGAGACCTGGCATTCCTCACATTCACAATATGTCTTGTCAGAGGTGAAGGAAGGGTTTGGTAATCAGATAAATCTGTGTCGGGACCGAGGATTGAACCCCGGCCGCCGGCACAGAAGTCCGACACCTTACCCCTAGACCGCCAGGTCACCTAAATGATTACATATTTACATCAAAAATACATTAATAATTAAAGCTGACTCACAACAGCCTCTGAGGAAACAACAATTTATCAAAGTATGCATGTGTCTGTATGTTTAAAGTGTTCTTAACTTTTCAGATAAAAGATTCAGAATTAATATGTAGTTAAAAAGAAAAAATGACAAAATGTATAAAAATGCCCTATTGAATATTTATATTTACTGTCTTTTAATATTTCCAGTAAGTTTTACCTAGTTCTTAATACAGCACCTTCAGCCACCCACTCCATTAGTAGTTATTGTACTAAACATATTTTCTTTTACTATATTTGCAAAAATGTTATGAAAAAAAACCAAACGTTAGTTAAAAAAGAGGAAACCTAAAAAAGAAAAAAAAGCGGAACTCATAGCCTCTAAAAATGTTAGCTGTGCTGAAAATGTGCTATAAGGCTCCATCTGCAGACTCTATAAGCTCCACATCCTTATAGTCCTTAGAAATGGAAAGCGCATGTATAAAAATGCCCTAATGAATATATTTACTGACTATTTTAATATTTCCAGTAAGTTTTACCTAGTTCTTAGTACAGCACCTTCAGCCACCCACTCCATTAGTAGTTATTGTACTGGACATATTTTCTTTTACTATATTTGCCAAAATGTTATAAAAAAAAGTAAGTTTTTTATAACATTTTTGCAAATATACCCGTTTGAATTATACGCACTTATGCTAATGTGTAATGGTAGGGTGATTGTGAGATGAAATGGAAGACCTACAGTTTAACGTGGAATCCGAATCACGGTGGAGGCCTGGCGTTCCCCACATTCACAACTTTTTAATAAAACATCCAGGATTAGGTACATTTAAAAATTAGGCTAAGACAGTCATCAGTAAAATATTTAAAACATGAGCTAGTTGGTGTGATTGCTATGAAAATGCCATTAGTGCTTTCACTTTGATGCGCGCACACATTTACTTTGCTGTGATTGATAGTCCTTAGCAGTCCATATCGACTAGTCACTTAGAAAGTTAAAGATGAGTTAAATTCTATGGAGTGGTAGGGACTAAGAAATTAAGGATATGGACTCTGTATAGTTCAATCTGGTAGTGTGAAGTCGATCTCTTATAGAATATTAAGCACCTCACAGATACGAAGTCTGTGGATAGGGCTTAAGCCTATTTTCTAAACTATCCTTCCTTCTGGTTAACTACTAGGCCTATTCAATATAAGTTCAAATTCTTGAAATCTGAGAAAAATCAATATCATTCACCTTAACTCTAATGTGATAGGCCTGAATTTTATTACAAAGTCAGTGGGTACTAGTTTTGGGTATATAATTATATACCATTTTGAGTGATAAGTTAATGCAATGATTTTTTTTAGCACTGCATCTTACTACTTGTTCAAGTTATACACTTATGCAGCTTACTAATTACATAATTTGTAGGCTATGCTAATGGTTTCAGAAATTAGGAAGGTTATATTTATAAGAAGTCTTCCCGCATTTGTGTGGAAGGAAAGTGGAAAACCATTTGGGAAAAAACACCTTCAGTATACCAAACCAAGATTCAAATCTCGATCTCCCTGTCATCAGCAGTTTAGTCTAATGCGAGAGTAGCATTAGACCATGAGGCCATCAAAGCAATGCAAATAATTAAATTAAATTTTCAATGGTTGAAATTACTTTGAATAGTGGACAGATAGGGTGGGTGGGTGAGAAGAGAAACATTTTGGATGTGATTATTCAGTAGGCCTACAAAGCAAATTGGATCAAACACATCCTTAGAAGGAACTGTCCTCTACATGATGTCATAGAAGGCAAGGTTGAGGAAAAGAGGATCTTAGGAGGGAGGATTAAAATATTGGATGATTTGAAAAAAAAAAAATCTGGACACTAAAGGAGTCAGCGAGGCCATTGCTCATTGGCGGTCTAAGTTATCTGGCAAAAGGAATTGATCTGTTGTTAAGACAAAACACATAATAATAATATTATAGCAAAACCCTGTCTTCTCAGATGTGATTTGGGTACTCAATACAAGTGCCCAACCCAATTCTGTTTTAAAACTTAATTTTGTCTAAAGAGATAGTCAAAGGATGCTAAATCATGTTGAATAATTTCACCAAAGGTTTTGTCATGGATGCGCCAAAGTGATAGATAAAGGAACTAGTGTATAGCTTCTACATGTCTCCTATGTAGGAATCGGAAACCACCAACTCAAAGCCTCAGGTAATTGTATTTTAAATGCTCATAGAATAACCAATAAAACCATATTATCATACCCAAAGGTAGCAACGTTGAAGGATTTGTAGTCACAGACGTCGCCATTTTAAAACTCTGGCGGGTAACAGTGTAGTCAACAGACTTGAAATAATATTACTAACGCATCGCTAAAATGTTCCACATCAAACTGTATGCAACCTCAGCTCAGATATAGCGCCTCAACCATTATTAAATCCCTAGGTTAGCCTAGCTAAGGTACACGTGTTTAGCCGAATTATTGTTTAACACACTAAACTAACACAAACTAAATTAATTACAACAGAAACACAACCCTGGCCATCAATTTATCTATATAATAGGGCACACCTCAATATAGACAGTTATAAACATTTTGACCATGATAAAAATTGAACCTTTTTTTTCAGTAGCTCTGTATTTGAGTACCCTACTTAAATATGTTTTTAAAAAGTTTATTAAATTCACATATTTACGCCCTGAAGCTTATAGGATTCAAGTAGGTTCAACAAATTGTCAAAAATTAGCTTGCATAATGTGATAATGCTTTTACAATAAACTATGTACATAAAGTATAATCTGATGTGTAGTTTTTCCACTAGGCAGTGCAGACATGTCAAACTCAAATGTAAATGCTTATTTGGATGTATATGGCTGGATTCAAATCTTAGTTTTAGTAATAAAAACATGTTATGGTTTAATTTAATAAGTTGGAAATGGCTGTGCAGCAATAATTTATGCTGTTTTGTAAATGTTTCATTCTATAATTATATAAATTCTATAATAAAATGGGAAAATCAACAGATTATATGGCAGCAGGTTAACTTTTGTTATTAATTATATTTTTATTTGTTTTACTCAAGATGATTTTATAATGAGTGGTTTTAATTTATTTTATCTGGACTATTTCATTTCTAGCGTTTAGCTAAATACAACGTATTCACTGTTACAGGTGTAGTAAAATTAGGTTGAACTTTCTTTATCATATTAGATTGTAGAATAAATTAATCACCTGTTCAATAAAATGTGACTTTAAGGCTAAAATGATAGGTAAAATTAAAAGTAGCTATCTATATTATTAAATAAACGAATAATGGGCTACTCACATTGTTAACATATCAAATATATAGCATCTCTAGAAAAAAATTAATGTAAAAAAACTTCACGTCACGCAGACTCTAATATTTCAAATTTAGTTTGTTAGTGAAATTATTTATGTTTGTGTTTTGGTGTAGAAATATTATTTGTATGTATGTTGGCTACAAAAACGGATGTTTTTCATGCCTCTTCTCTGATTGGTGGCTGCCTCAGCCATTAGTACGAGCTCGTTCTTTATTGTATACTTAATGGTGAAAGCTAACATGGTAGTGTGTTTGTGATTGTTTGTGTAGTGCAATGCAATTTAATTGAAAAACTGTGTTTTCTGTGTTAAAAAGCTAACAAGCCGTGGTGACAAACTATATATGGTAGTTAATAAACCCACCGATAAGATAACGTTGCTACTAGGGTAAGTACATTTATATAAAACATAATTTATGTTTGACGTTTGACAGATATTTTAGCCTCTATGTGCATCCAATCTGAAGTGTAGTTTTTCCACATGCAAAAAATGTCAAACTTAAATGTAAATATTTATTTTGGTGTCGGCCTATATAGCTTGTTTCGATCCTCAGTTTCAGTAATATTAAAAAAAATGAACTTGATTTTATCAGTTGCTAATGGCTGTGCAGTATGTATACTCTTTTGTAGATGCTGCATATTAAGTTTTATATTTATGCTAATTTTGTAATTAAAATTGGCCTACCCAGCGAATTGAGATTTGTTTAGTTAAATTTTAGGTTCACATAATTTGAAGTTTCACTTTTAATACATTGTGGATAGTCCCGGAAATTCATAGAGTGATTCATAATAGTTTTTAAATTATCTCTTTAAAGTTTGTTTTTATATTAATTATCGGCAAACTTAGTGAACCTCCACACTAATAGCTAAACTTATGCCTTCATATATTTCCTACCAAAAGTATATAAACGTTTAGAAAAGTATTTTCTGAATACATTTGTATTTATAGTTAATTATATTTTTCAAACTCATAATTTTAATGTTATTCACTCATTTATTGTCGTCTTTTGATAAATAATATCTATTAAAAAGTCAAAACATAATATTTAAATAATTTAAATGTTAAAATGTTCATAATGTCTTATTAATCTGTTAAAATTTAAACCTATATAAAACTACAAATTCTGTAAAACCATAATCCTAGAAGTGAGCTATTGCTCTTTGGATCATGCAAGTAATTTATTGAATTAATAATAATAAAAATATTCTTTTTCCGGCATCTTTCAACCCATCCGGGCTATCTGCATTTGATCGCGATATTTCAATATGTGTAAGAAAGGTAGAATTTGAAGAAAATGTACCCATAAAGCGCAGAGGGAGGTAAACCACTATCGGAGAACAATCCTGAATAGAGTACACTTGACTGGGAATGTTTTAAAAATAGTACATTATCAGCACCCCCAAAAAATATGTCCTTGCATTTTGCAGTGAATAATGTGGTATGAGATTATATTGTTTTTTTATATACTTTCTAATGTCATTATAGTGTTTATTAACCAATTAAGCCATTTAACTTAGAAAACAGGACGCAGAAGTTTGATCTAAAGTAATTTTGCAAGCATTTGCCTGGCTAAAGAAGATAACCACTCTCCTTGCGTTTGGTTAGGACGGAGTGGCTAACCACTCAAGAGCCTTATTCAGGCGTTCTAACCGCATACCGAATTGCCTCCGACCTGAATTAAATTAAATTCTTCCACGTCTAGGATTGGCTAGTAGCTCACTTTTTTCAAATGCATGTCGTAGATTTAGATTTTTATTGGGGATTATTTAACATGATCTTTATAAACATGTGTCCTCGAAATTGGAGCTATAGTACACGACTTACAAACTTAGCCGAGCTAGAAAAAGATGTATTTTGTACACGCTAAACGCCTGTGTATTCACAAATTGGAAAGCAGGACGAATCCTGTTACAAATATTAAATATTTTCTTCCAGCACCACTCAAAATGTAATCACAGTTGCCTAGGCTTGAGTTCAAGTACGGCAATATATATATAAAAGTGGCAATCTTTACAGCAAATAGGCCTAATTTCGTCTCTGTAAGTTCTCTTCAATGGGACTATAAACTTGTTAAGCTCACGAGCGTGGGAACATAGCGTGTAGATGTGTGAGAACGCTCGTCTCGTCTTTGTGCGGCGGTTAACCCCGTGTTCAATGCGCCACCGTTTGAGTTTGGAACGTATTGTTAACCTTCACAACTTGTGGAAATCTCTCGTCGCCAGCAGCTGTATTGTTGTTGTCTTGTCAGAACCTCTTAATGAAATTCGCTTTCGAGCGTCGCGTCAGGTCGAGAGGAACTAGGATTGCAAAGACCGATTTGCATCTATTCACATCGATCTCGTTATGTTGTACTACAAGATCACGTTCTAGTTTTACGGGACGTACAAGTGTATTTTGAATCATTTACAACGCCGCATTACCCTCTAGACAGACCATGCACGTGCCTAAGACGCGAGATTTTTGGGGGCGCAACATTTAAAAATTCAAATTGTTTACAGCAGAGCTATCTGAAATAAGACGTCACGGGATGTGAAACCGATACCCTTGTCTTCAACATGAATGAACATAATTCTCACTTAAACATCACATGCGGACTCCGTTGTAGCTAAAGCTGGCTTGTTACCAAGCGCTAGAATATTGTTAGAGTTAATTTGAGGCACTCATATGCGAAGCCGTGGTAGAAATAGATAAGCACAACCATTTTGCGCAGTGGTAATATATTTATAGGTGATATACTATAAATAGTAGCAATAAATAGGCCTACAACATTATTGTTTGTGTTCATTAACAAACAGACCCGCCGCTTGTGAAGTCAGCACCCGGGACAGCCTTGAAAGAAGCGCCCCTCCTCCTCCTATACCCACCACTTACACCATCTCGTATTTATACCATAATTCTAAGGGTTATTGTTATGGAGAAAATAACAAGCGGTGCAACCTTTATAGTGCAGAGTGCCCCCAATCAAAAAACCCTTTTTAGATCATCCAAAGGTTATGCTTCGCACTTTTTAATTATGTTTTTAGCTCAAATAGTCATAATTAATTAACAACACATATCTGACACTGGCTGATGGGCCCAGCCCAGGAGTACATATAAATTTTTTATAATTGAATAACAGGGTTAAATAAATATATTTGAGTATAAATACGGTATTTTATTCACACAGTTTGAAAAATCGAAAGTAACACATCATAAATTGTTATGGTTGTGAAATGTTCAGAATATTACTACGTAGTAATTCACTATTCACTTTGATAAATCATAATTAATACAATCAAAATATTTATTGATGTGTAGTCTAAATATCTGTCTATTACTGTGTCAGCCAATTTATTAAAGATGGTGGATAGTGGAGAGAAAGAAAAGGTTCACCGAGCTGAACGAGTTCATGTCGTAGCGGTGCCACAGTTGCTTTTTTTAAATTTTACTGATTTAATTACACTGATATTTTATAACACAACAAATTATACAATTTTATTTTCAATGTTTACAAAACGTATTTTAAAAATGTGGCAACATTATCCGTTGGAATCTGATCTAACCTTATAACATATTAAATATTTACATTTTTAAAACAATTTACTAACACAAATGGGTACGAGGGGCGCCTATCAGAGCCCCCTTGTTCACGGCGCCCGGGACGGTCGCCTCCACTCGCCACCTCCTTCCCAAGGGCGTAGCACGAAATATATTTGGGGAGGGGGGAGTTGAACTAGTGTTTTTTCCAACTCTAAACATTTCAAAATTAGAAAAATTCCCAAGTAGCAAAGGAGAGTACAAGAAGGGCAATGTTGAGAACGTGGGTGAGAGGGAGGCAGGAGGAGGCTCCTATTTTTTTTAAAAGTGAACCGAGCTTTTAGAAAACTGTATTTTTAAATTTATTTATTTGCAAGGCCATAGCCAGCCAATAATTTTAGGGAGGAGGTTGGTGGGCACATCCCCCAACTACTCGAAGCTAGAAATAATTCTAATAGATAAACAGTTCTAGAAGCTAGCTAAAGTGTTTTATATGGCAACATTACCCCCTAATTACCGAAGGCTTGGAAAAGTCTAAATATTAAACACTTCTAGAAGCTATCTGAAGTGTTTTTTTTTATGACAGCATAACCCCCTAACTGCCAAAGGTGGGGACATTTCTAGATATTAAACACCTCTAAGCTATTTGAAGTGTCTTTTTATGACACCATAATCCCCTAACTGCCAAAGGCGGGGAAAATGTCTAAGTATTAAACACTTTTAGAAACTATCTGAAATGTTGTTTTATGGCACCATAACACACTAACTGCCAGAGGCTAGAAAAAACTCTAAATATTAAACCCCTCTAGAAGCTCTTCAAAGTGCTTTTTACGGTAATACAGCCCCCTAATTTGTGCTTGTATCTTAAGTTTTATATGGTTTTAACAAGGAATCTCCTTTAAATGTTTGACGATTTTTGAAGTTGGGATTTCTTTTTAGAGTAGGGATGAACGGTTGGGAAATTTTAAATTTGTCTTTACAAGTCGGTGATTAAGGACTTTCATAATTGAAAATAATAAGAGTACAGAATAAGTCTAGAATTTCCCAACTCCAGATCTCAAATCTCCCAAAATTCCCGACTTTCAAGCTTTTTTTTTTTTGGGGGGGGGGG
>CABFVX010000416.1:271906-299937 GCA_902151425.1 Timema shepardi
CTTTAAAGTTTTTTTTTTTTTGGGGGGGGGGGCACATCTCCTTGCGGTGGCCCTGTTAACAAATAACAGTATGATGTTTTGGTGGGAGTGGGTTTTGAGGAGGGAAATAGAAGGGGGGGGGGGCTGCAACTCACGTGCCTAGGAGCGCCATATTTCTAAATGCGGACCTGCTCATTTATAACATTTCATTATATTGTTCTCTCTTAACTAACAAACTTAAATTCTAAAATGAACAATGTTGGAGACCTTCCATGATATTTTAATATTTATTAAATATAATTTTAAAAGATACCAAATTTATGGAAGAAAAACAATTTATCGGCAAAAACTCAATACATATGTTTTAAAGTTGTTTTTATAACAATGAAAATGTTGAGGAAGGTTCTCAACAATACATATTCTTAGAACAAAAGTTTGATAATCAAGAGAATCAATAATTTCCTAGTGGTTGGCTCCATTTTTACGTGAACCAGATTTTGAACTGACAAACCACAAAAGTCAGTGTGGGCCAACTGACAGCCCGCGGGCTAAATGCGACCCAGGCCCAAAGAAAATGTGGCCCTCCCTGTATCCTGGAGGAGAATTAAAGATAAACGCTCGATGATAGATATGAATGAAATAGCCAATGATTCAAATAAAAATATTTATTTAAAAAGGTCATGACTACATTTTACTATGCAATTATTTGAATAGTAAAAGTATGTATCAATATATATTTATAATGCTAAGCTAAGCTGTTTTGTGAAAGTGTACGTGCGTACATATTTTATAATACATTTTTGGGGGATAAATAAAACCTTTTTTGGAAGTAAATTTGAAAGATTCTACCATAAAAAAACTATTGAAAATAATTATTTTTATTAGTGTTATTTGTAGGCCTGTACTGTTGACTAAATATATATTCGGTCCGCGGTGCAAACTGCCAATCAGATTTGGCCAATGAGATAAAGAATAAACGTTGGACCACCCTGACATAAGCAATACAAGATTCTGTTAAAATGACTGAAACAATATGTTTTTGGACTTTTATAAAAGGTGTTCCAAATGTAATTTCGTAAGAAAATTAAGGTATTGGTTAGTAGCTTAACCCTGATTTTTATAGGAAACCAACTTTCGACCACTAATATTGATTGAAAGTCATTAAAATTTGACAATTTATAAATATTTTTTATTTGGTGTATTGATTAAAAAGTTATTGAAAGCTTCCAATAATACCTATGGATTACTATATAATCTATAATTGTATTGTTAATTAAACGGACAAATAGCTTAAATACAATTTTAATATTCAGGCCCGCCGGGTGCGCAAACCGATCCCGGTACCAGGGGCAAAGCGCGGGGCTTTTTATCTTTGTATTAGACTTCAGTGGCGTCGGAAGCCTATTTGTTTAGGAGGGCAGTTTAAAAAAAATTGAGGGATTTTGACCACCAAGCCAAATATCAAATATCTAGAAAATGTTTAGAGTGGCTCGCATCTGGATTTTTTTAAATTACTCTTTATAAGCTATTTGGAGTGGTTCTACTCAATAAACTTTATGAAATTGGGATGCCGCTAGAAGCT
Source organism: Timema shepardi (assembly GCA_902151425.1). Classification (NCBI taxonomy): domain Eukaryota; kingdom Metazoa; phylum Arthropoda; class Insecta; order Phasmatodea; family Timematidae; genus Timema; species Timema shepardi. The sequence goes on from CABFVX010000416.1 coordinate 273,468, forward strand.
ATTAACTTGGTTTCCAGCCTTTTTTAAAAGATAATACTACCAGTCACAGAAAAATATGGAAGGAGTGGGGATTGAATCTTGTCCCGCTGGATCTGTATTTATTATTTAGCACCGCGTCTTACTACCCATTCGGGTGATACGCTTAAGTACTAATTACACTAATGGATTAGGAATTGGGAAGGTTGAATTTAGAGGAAGTGAACCCGCATTTGCGTGGAGGGAGAGTGGAAAACGATTTAGGAAAAACCTTCCCCAGCTCACCCGTCCGAGATTTGAACCTCGATCTCCCCGTCCTTGGTGTTCTAGCTCAACACGACTAGCGCGTTAGCTAACTACTCCACCGAGGCGGGTCTCTTTGGATCTATAGCCAGGAACTATGACCACATAGGAGCTCAAACAAGTAATAATAAGCGATAAAATATACGAAGAAAAAAATTATTACAAAACATATTTGAAAATAGCTTTATTATATTTTCATTTAGCTCTGAGAGTGTTCCTTATGGTCAGTTTTATTCACCCTAATGTAAAACGATGTTTCCGGCCATTCCATTTTAATGTATGTTTTTGTACTTATCTCTCACTACATGGTCATCACAAACCAACAAAGTTGGGATAAGTGTAGTCTTTCATGACCATAGCCCATTTATTCCGTGTTGAATTGGTACACATTCACATACAGTATATCTTACATACTCGCTGTCCAGTACCGACAATACGGGATAGTGTGGTGTTTTCTTTTACACATACACACTTTTTTAGTAAGTAAATACTTCCTTTAAAACGTTAATGGTACGTATCACCAACTTGGCCCACCGCCAGGGGGGTAGGGGCGAAGTTCTATTTTTCGTGGTTAGGCCGGATTTATATTCATACATAACACATAGCTAATAGTGAATAAAGTGCGCAATTTAAATAAAAATACAACGGTTTATAAGGAAACACAGTATTTAAAAATCCTACTCAACTCGATTGTTCTTAATTAATAAAAAATGGCCTAACCTCGAGGACTACGTACTGCTATAGCTCTAGTAATACTTCACTAAAGGGTTCATCCGAATAACAACGTTACTTAAAAACTTTATCTTTTTAAATTTGAGACTACTCTAATTTAAATGGTCTCTGTACAACTATATCAAATTTGATTTTAACTAGATCTTGATTTTATTGCTGTCATGAATATTATGATCGACCCACTTCTTAAAAACAAAATCAGACATGTAATATTCCACCTTTATTTTCAATCATACATGCGATTGTAATGATTAACGCCACAATAAAGAAAACTCGTTAGTAACAAACAAGTGTGGGTACCACAAGGAATTTCGAAATGAACACACAAGATCATTTCCGTCTGCCTTTAATTGGCTAGAATTTTTCCTCGCATTCTCATTGGCTGATATAAGGGCTGTCTTTGCTCAAGTCTATGCAAACCGCGTACATATTTAAGGTTAAATCAACTCTCTGCGGTGGCTCGGTGGCCGCATGGTCTAAGGCGTCACTATCGTAATAGGCTAGACTGTCGATGACAGGGAGATCAGGGGTCGGGTGTAGGCTACTGAGGATGGTTTTTCCTCAATGTTTTTCCAATTTCCCTTCACGTTAATGCAGGTAGACTTCTTCTAAATTCAACCTTCCTCAACCCTAACTCATTAGCGTAATTAGTAGTCCTACATATGCGCATAACCTGAACAAGTATTGAGACGCGGTACTAAAAATAAACTTTATGCGTTGTGCACTATTTACTATACACAGATTAATAATAATAATAATAATAATAATGGCGTGGTTGGTAGGGATACATCACTCTGTGGAAAGATTAGCCAGTACTAATGTACATTTGCCCACCGGGCGCTCGAATGCTAATTCTATGGAAATTTCGGAGCCCTTTTCCCACAAAAGAGTTTTTTAAACACCGTGTCTTACTACCAGTCCTAGCTATGCGTACATGTATTAATTATGCAAGTGTGCCAAGGATGGTAAAGGTTTGATTTAGTAGAAGTGTACCCGCATTTTCGTGGAAGTAGAGTGTAAAATCATTTAGGGAAAACCACTCCCAATACACTCGATTGAGATTCGAACTCCGATCTCCCCGTCGTTAGTAGCCTAGAATATTGTGAGAGTGACGTCTTAGACGATGCGGCCATCAAATGAGGTAATAAAAAATATTTCTTTTTATTTGTGTACTTAGTTAATTTGTAATTTGTATTAACTTAATATTTAAAGTATGTAGTCTACATGAAAAATGGATATAAAAGTTTCCTTCAATTACTAAGCTATTACGTTATTCTTATCTTTACCGAGTTCTCCGCCTGGTTAGGAAAGCCAGTAAAAAAAGTATATTATGCACGTGTGTTGTGATTGTGGTTTCTGTAAAAAAAAAAGAGGGGTTAGGGCAGTTGTGACTTTCCGAGAAGTGGGATCCTGGGGCAAACTGCCCCATTTGCCCCCTACTCCCCGCCGTTCTCTTTCCCTTTTTCTTCTCTCCTGAGTCCGTACAGCAGTCTCGATAGTTAAAGGTGGGGATACGCTGGGTGAACGTTCTTTTAGGCCTACATAGGACAGACGACGCGTGGCTACAAGGTAAAACCACACTCATAAGTAAAAAAATAATAATTCTTTTTCCAAATTCTAAAAATACGTAGGCCTTCGTTCACCCTGAAAGATATCAAGCTTACCTTATATTTTGAAAATTGAAAAATGACACTTGGACATGAGAATCGAACCCGGGACCTTTGGCATTTGTAGCCGACTATTTCCCTAAGTCCATCAAATACACTCTGCCTTAAAATATGAGTGAAGAATGACCTTGGGCACGGGACAAATCCTGGATAGCACAGTGGTTAGAACAGTGGCGTACTAAGCCAAAGGTCCCGGTTCGATTCCCGTGTCTAGGTGTCAATTTTCAATTTTCAGAATATGATATGTGTGGAATGACCCCTCACTAAATGCATACATAATAGCTTCGTCTATTTAATTCTTACCTTATATGGTTACACTGTGGCTCAGCTTATAATAGGCCCTATAGGACAGAGGGTTTTCAACCTGAGGGTCGCGGCATATTTCGGGTAGTGTCGCAATGCTTGTTAAGGATATATGTATATCTATGTTTACTTTTTAAAGTTATAATATAGTGATTATAGGAAGGTACAAAACTCATACATAAAAATGTGAGCAGCTCTAATAATAAAAACTGATAAAACGGTCAAGTTACTGATTAGGTTATTTCGGCTACGCAACTATTAAACAGTTGATTGCTGACTTAGTTTACTGCAGGCGTCTCTTGTTTACGCGAGGGTGCTGCTAACATAACTAAAATACCTACTGTGCTAATTGATTTTCTTTTGAGACGTTCGTATAATCATTATTTAAGCAATTTATAATAATTAAATCGAGCATTTGGGCTTAACAAGTCATGCTCGTTTTGTTTGTTGGTGCTGGTGGTTCTAATTCCGACCGGGGATACTGGGGGTAGTTTTTCCTAAATAGTTAACCCTTCTTGGTGACCTGGTGGTCTAGGGTTAAAGTGTCGGACTTTTGTGCTGGAGGTCCGGGGTTCAATCCACGGTCCCGGCACAGATTTATTTGATTGCCAAACCCTTCCTTCACCTCTGACAAGACGTGTATTAATCACAACTTGTGAATGTGTGGAATGCCAGGCCTCCACCGTGGTTCGGATTTCACGTTAAACTGTAGGTTCTCCATTTCATCTCACAATTACCCTACCACTACACATTAGCGTAAGCGCGTATAACCCGAACGGTTAGTAAGACGTGGTAATAATAATAATAATAATAATACCCCTTCTTCCTTCACACAAATAAAGGTAAAGTTCCTCTAAATTCTATCTGCCTCACTATTGTAATTAAATATTGATGGTCCAGATGGGTAGTAATATTAATGGAAAATAGTAATTTAAAATCTAAAATATGAACGCTTGTAGGTTATCAAGGGGTCGAGATGGTCTCAAAGACAAAAACTCAGTTCAAACCATGGACTCTATTGGAAACCTCTTATTATAGATCCATAGTGAAATCTGTCAAGGTAAGACTGCTTCCTTTCAGTGTAAATGGAGTTTACATACATACACACATTTATATTTACATCATTTTTATATATTGTAATTTAAATATATATTTCAATTACATTTTACGCCTAAAACATTCAGATATTTTCATTACATGAGCCTACGAATAAATATATAAAAATGGTTTTAGTAACTTAAGCCACTGCCAAAGAAGTTCCTTCCTTTATACGCTAAATGAAGCCGCACAATTATTAGAAAGGCCAAAGAAACCACGAACCGGTTACAGCATTAATCCTAACAGGTGCACAAATTAACCGATATTCTTGAAGCAGGCCTGACGCCCCTCCCAACCTCCTCCGCACAACCCTTGTAAAACAAGCTGACCAAGTAGAAGAATCACCCTCGTGGCAGCTCAGTGTAATTGAAATTCCTCCAGTCCGGGCGGTCTGAGGACGTGAATTGGACCGAAGTATGTTGTTTGGTAGTGGAATAGCATACCAGGGGAATCTCTCAGAGGGGCTATACTCCCATCTAAAAACTAGTTTGGCAGAACAAAGAAAAGTTTGTTGGATCTCTACAAACAGATGTTTTTAAATCTTTTTTTTACGAAGAGCCATCAATACAGCTATTAAAATTGACACCTATACCTTGGCTTTCTCACGAATATATATTTGGAGTACCTTTAAGAAAATACAAACTTTTATGCAGTAAACATGGATATCATTTTACTATATTATTAGTATTATTTTATAAGTGTTGATAATACAATCTATTAAAAGTGACAGATGCAGATAATATGACTTAGTTAAATCCCTAATGTGTGAGCATGCTTACTAATTTTCAGTTTCATTAAGTCTGGTTTGCAGGTGAAGAGAAGGCTGGAGATCGAATCCCGGCTGGATGCTTTTGAGTGTTGTGTTTCTAAATTGTTTCTCACTCCATCTTCTCCACCTCCCCTCACAAATTCGGATATATTTTATCGCAATTTTACCCTACTCATTCCTACCTCATTAGTGTGATTAAATGCGTTTAGCCCGAACGGTTAGTAATACGTTGCGGGAAAAAGATAGGAAAACAAAACAAAACGTTAGACTCGAGCCCACATTATTAATTATGAAATATAGGAAGACAGTGATTTTCACCACTTCCTTGTCAAAAGTTATAACTTTCTTTTCCTAGAAAATTAGGACATAACGCACCAACCTAGCGTGGACGTCAGGGCCGTGTCGCGTGTACCCGCCGCAGTGTCAAAAGACGCGTTTCCTTCCCTTTCCCGTTTGGAAGTGATGACGTCAACCGTGAACCTCTTGATCGTGGCACACGCACCACATACTCTAAGAAGGAAATGGTTTTTTGCTCAACCGGACACAGGATGGTCATTCATACGAAATTAAAAAAAAGTATTTTCAGTCCGTGCACCTCTTTATATTCACACAAATGAGCTACAAATGGGCAAAGTAGAATTTGGAGAAAATGTAGCCGCTTCTGCGTGGAGGAAGAGTGGGAAACTATTTTTTAACAATTCATCCTGATTACACCCGACCAAGATTTGAACCCTGATCTTCCAGTCATATGCAGTCCAGTCTATTTCGAGAGTGACGTCATAGACCAGGGAAGCACGCGAACACTATTTGAGTGGCACGTCGACATGAAAATAAAAATTAAATAAGTAAAACCTTCTCTCAAAGTAGTATAATTTTTTGAAGTCAATAATATTTCGACAACCATGTCATTCAATGTCATGTCACAATGAACTTTGTGAAGTCAACGGTTATAAATCGTCTTGCATCTTGTGTGCTGTTGGAGAAAACAAGCTATGAACCGAACATAAATATCTTGTATAGAAACATACAGCACGTTTCAAACTAACATGGAAAAGATTACGTAAGTTTAGTATTTTATCATATCTATCACTTTATTGTTGTTTTTTCTCACTGAAGGTGTTACTTTCAATGATTTTAATTTAAGTTAGTGAAATTAATATTGTGTAAGACATTCCCTTTTACATTATTTAATAAATTTTCATTCTTTAAAATGAAGAAATTTTAAAATTATTTACACTTTGATTTGAATTATTCATTACATTTAGTAAACACAAATTTTGGTTTTTAAATTCTCATTAAAGAAAACAAGTAAAAGGTGGCACTAGACTATTAAAAAACATTGTCCCCGTCGTCGTTAGTAATACGGTCTTTTGTGAGACTGATGCCAGAGACCACGTGACTGCAGGTGTGATAGACCTAATGCTGTCCAAACTGCTAGCACGGAAGAAGTTGGAAAGTAATATTTGTAGGTTTACGTGTACAGAAATTGGGATAGTTGTGCGCGGTACCATCCTAAGCAGCTTAGCTATAGAGCGTTTACGCGCTAAGTCTCAAGTTCCCTCATTCACGTACACATTTTCAGCAGTGAAATCCAAGGCCTTTAATTTTTGCTAGTAACCATTTTATCTAAGAGAAAACATATTTAGGAACTGCGTCATAACTTTCCCGGAAGGTTGAAGGGAAACACTTCCCGTTTATCCGCCAGATATTCGAAATTCTGCCTTCTTGGTGAGAATAAAATTGACTCTACCGGTTACAGAGTATCGACCGCGCGTATTGCACCGTCTGTAAAATTGCCTGACAGATTGAGATACGGATTGAGGAAACACCCGCCCGCCCATCATCTCCTGTTGCGCCAGTGAAAGTTTTTGGCAACACCTATTATCCCTAGGTTTCAGGGAACGTGATGAAATTCCGGGCGACGAAGACCGCCATCCCGTTATCACACGCGAGGCTACTCAGAAGACCAGTTCTCTTTGCGTGGTCATGGCCAGGCCACATCGTGCCACATGGTCTCTTTCGCTCGGTATGTAATTCACAATAGTAATGTAATAACAGTAATGATCTATGACGACAGAGTTCGCCAAATCCGATGACTGTTCACAAATACCGACCGGCGCTTGTTTTCTGCTCCTCTTTTCAAGGGATACACGCAACGCATACGCTAGGAGGACATCTGGCAACTACGCTGATAGTCTTCAGCTGCTCCTAACGTTGTAGCTCTAAAAAAGACTTGTCATATTGTCGGTATGGCAGGAAATTCGTGCGTAGATCACCCCCCGCTCCCCTCATTCAAGAATCTTATCCGACGGTTCAAAAACCTATTAAAGCGTAATCCACACACTCGCCGGAAACAAAGAGTGGAATCTATTTGGATGGTATAGTAATTCGCACATGCTCTCAGCAATGTGTGTTGACCCATGAACAGGTTTTGCAACGCAAACTAGAAACAACTTATCAATATGTTTTATTTTAGAAAATATGTTTGGATCATCATACATTACAAGCCAGTTTCATAGTCAGATTGAGTATTCCCAAGTGCGGCGCTATAGTAAATGCAGGACACCTACCTAGACCAGAATGGAATGTACTAGTTTAATTTGTGAAACTGGCCCATTCCATTCGATTTTAGGTAGGTGTCGTCTTGTATTTAGTATAGTGACGCACTTGGGTGTACTCAATCTATGAAACTGTCCCAATGACATTAAATGGTTTAGTACAGATTGAATGTTTGAATATTTACACAAAATGTAATGTTAAGGGCCTACATATAATTTTGTAGTTCATTTTGCAGTAATAAAACATATATTTGTGCTTTTATTTTCCATAAACAATATAATTTCCTGTAGCTTGGTTTCACTATTCATAATTGGTAATCTTTATTATATATATTAGTATTTTAGTTTGTTTGCAATTTATAACTTTTATTTTTTTATGCCCTCTATACAAAGGCTTAGAAAGGGAGGAACGGGGAGTCTGGCTCTCCTTGAAATTTGATGGAACCCCTTAGGGATGGGGTCATATATAAATAAAAAACTTGTATTGGCTGAAGGTATAGTTAAATTTTCTAGCGGACCTCCACCCCCTAAAAATATATTATTCTACGCCCGTGCCCCTCTTTCATCTTTATAGTGATAGTAAAGAAAGATTTTCTAGTAGAATTTACTTTTTACACTTTTACTGTTTTACACTTTGAATATATACACAATATACTTATCACTACCAGATTTCTTATCTTAGTCAGTAGTACGTCTGCCTACTGAACTAAGGGTCCTGGATCGATCTCGGTATGGTCGAAAAATATCTCGTTAATGAAATTGAAGCTATCCTATTCAACAAAAAGATACATTTTACTGTAAATTGTATTTAATTTTATTCGAGTAAACAATATATAATCACTTTTTTTCACTTAGTTTCCTCCATATTGTTTACATCATTCAATATATTTTAACTTTAGTTCTCATCAAATATCTGTTCCTAATCTTTATATTGCTAACAGTTTTATGGTGGGTTGTTTTCATTTTAAATAGTGCTAAAAAATTAATCATATTCGATTTTATACTTTTACACCTCTTCAAGGCCATAGTTAAGGGGATTTTGTGGTTCAATTCCCCCTTCCCCCCGAAATTTTGTGGACAAAATATATATAGCTTTATTTATATTTCAAACAATGCCAAAATTGATATACAAGTACAAATTAAGGGGGGGGGGTGTTGTAAAAAAAGCACTTCAGAGAGTTTCTAGAGGTGTTTATTATTTAGAATTTTTTCTAGCCTTCGACAGCTATGGTGTTATGTTGCCATAAAAAATTTCAGATAGCTCCTAGAGGTGTTTAATATTTAGAATTTTTCCTATTTTTTGACGTTTAGGGGGCTATGCTGCCATAAAAAACACTTTAGAGAACTTCTAGAGCTGTTTGATATCTGGAATTTGTCCTAGCCTTCGGCACTTAAGGGGTTATGTTACCATCAAAAAAACTTTATAGAGCTTCTAGAGCCGTTTAATATTTAGAATTTTTCCTAGTCTTCGGCAGTTAGGGGGATTATGTTGCCATAAAAACACTTAGATAGCTTATAGAACTGTTTTTTATTTAGAATTTTTTTAGCCTCCGTCAATTGGGGGATGGGCTCACCAATCTCCCCCCCTTTTGATATTATTGGCTCGGCCTTGCACCCCTTACTAAATTTTCCCCTAGAATATTTTCTAAACTGCTAAAAAATATCAATTTTTTTATCTGTAGCTTACACCGTGATGCCATTAAAGGCAATCTTGTTGTAAGCTATAGTAAATGTTGGTAGTTTTAATTGTAGATTTTATGAGCTGTCTAGTAATAACGAGGCTATGAAATGATTAGACACAATTTTACAAACCTATTGGTAATGTTTATTTCTCCGTTTATTCAATAAAAACATTCCACACATTTTTAATTTTTCTCAAGTTCCTTTGAACTCTTGGTAAAACGAGCCAAGTTATTTCTTTCTCTCAGTAATAATTTGTCTGCTAGGAAGATAAAATTAGGATTCCAGAGATTAATGAAGGCTGTAGGAATTCTTTGTAGAACATTTCATTCTTTTGATTAACTAGAGTATCTCTATCAGCGGAACTCTTAAGCTATTATTTTTAAAACAATTTTACACACTTAGGTGTTCGCATGGTGTAAGGCATCACTATCGCAATAGATTTGACTGTCGATAATGGAAATATCTGGGTTAGAATCCCGGTTTATTGTACTGGGCGTGTTTTGTCCCCATAAAATTGTTTTCCACTCTTCCTCAACGCTAATCGGATACACTTCCTCTAAATTCAAACTTTTTCTTCTTCTCTAACACATTAGCTAAGTATATTTTCGTGCAACCCGAATGAGTAGCAAAACGTGGTGCTAAAAATATCTTAAAGTCTTAAATATTCATACCAAGGTGTGACTGTAGGGAACGCGAGCTAAGGGCAGTATAAAATATTACTACGGTAGAAACTAAATTAGATGAGAAATTTTTTAAATTAAGAGAAAAAGTTGTCATTAAATTTCAGGACATCTTTGACAGATATTCAAGAACTGTTGATATCACCATATGAAGAGAATTAAACTGTGTTTCTACTGGATAATTAGGTGACCTGGTGGTCTAGGGGTAATTTATAATTCCTGGGTCTCTTTCCCACACTTTAATCTGCCTATTATAATCTTTTTATCTACCGTGTTTCATTATCTAAGAAAAATAGAACGAGGAAGATTAATTTTAAGAAACTACTATATTGCTCATTTATAAAAAAAACTCGCAATGCTCTCATCCGATGTAAACGTGAATTATTACGCTTGAAAAACAAGTTTTTATTTCGTAAAAGTCACACAATACTGCCGTCACACCGCCAATCTATAATTTTTTATTTTATTTAGCACCGCGTCTTACCACCCGTTTGGGTTATACGCTTAAGTAATAATTACGCTAATGGATTAGGAATTGGGAAGGTTGAATTTAGAGGAAGTGAACCCGAATTTGTGTGGAGGGAGAGTGGAAAACCAATTAGGAAAAACCACCCAGTTCACCCGACCGAGATTCGAACCTCGATCTCCCCGTCGTTGGCAGTCGAGCTCAACACGACTAGCGCGTTAGCTAACTACGCCAACGAGGCGGGTCTCTCTCGTATTAGTTGCTAGAACAACTCTTTAGATATGTTGATATAACGTATACTTACTCAACTAAAGTTTCCAGGTTCGATCCCCGACATGGCCAAAAAATGTATCTCTAGGGTTGAGGTTTCTTATTTTACATGCAGGCTGAGTGCTGTATATTTTTTTAAGAATTGAGTAAGCTTGTAAGTTGTGAGTTGATATATATTTTTTATTTAGCGCTACGTCCCATTACTTGTTCAAGTTATACGCATATGCACTAATTATGCTAATGAGCTAGGAATGAGGAAGATTGAAATTAGAGGAAGTGTAGCCTCATTTACGTGGATGGAGAGTACAAAATATTTTTTAACCTCATTACATTCGACCGGGATTTGAACCCCGTTATCCTTGTCATCAGCAGTCTAGTCTAACACGAGAGTGACGCCTTAGACTATGTGGCCACCGAATCAAATTGGGGTGATAGGTATAATTAATTCCGACAGTCCATGATTAATATAATTTTTTTTTCATGATCCGAGTTTTGCTCCCTTTCTTAGCTATTCACATATTTACACTAATGAGTAAAGATGGGAAATATCTAATTTTAGGGGAAATCTACGTGCGGAGGGAGATTGAAAAATCATTTACAGTCACTTTAATCCTCGTCAATGCCGCTAGAAGTAGTAAATATACGCGCAGCTTGCAGGTCTGTCAGCCTACTAGGGATCAACTATACTACTTATCAATGCTGCTATAGGTAGCAAAAATACTCACAGTTTGAGTCATCATTCACTTAAGTGCAACTATCTTAAAGGCGTTTTTCATAAGATGTAGGGTCATTAACGTCTGAAACTTTATTTTCACGGAACTTCTAACTCATCGGGACTTGAATCAAAATATCTCTCAGAGGTTGTTGGTTGGGCTACATTTTTAAACATATTGCCTTAACTATCTTGACCGTAGTTGAGGACAGTAGAATGTGTCTCAGTGCATGCGCTCGCTCTTTTTCTTTCAAACAAGAAAATAATCTAAAGAGACCAGACGAAAACGTGAACTGCCTTGACATGCTACCCGTGAACGGGAGCGTTGAGCTCTTTACGGGAACTTATTTACAAATCTATTTATTTGGATACTTTACGTACAACTTTTAAAAACACGGCTATGACGGTATAATACTTATGGAGTAACTTAACTTATCACCAACAAAAAGAAAAAAAAAATAGTGATCGCTTGGGTCGAGCCAAGGTCACTTATTCTTGAGATCGGCCCTTCTGTCCACTCGGCCACGTTTCAAATGATTTGCTCATTATTGATTATGTATTGCGCGTAGCGTTTCTATATTTGGGGTGGTTTTTAAGCGATCGATTACGAGACTTGTGTTCCAGGTCAAGTCGTAATATCGTTTCGAGACTCGTGGGGTCGTCTTCAGGAGCTTTGACCTGTCGCGAAATGGCTTCCGGGCATGTGCACGGTCACGCCGCGAACGGTACCTCGGGGTGGAGAGTGGTCAAACGCTCTACGCGGATGATTGACGAAGACGGAACCATTCTTTGCGTAGAGAGTGAAAAAAGTATCCGTTTTCTAACACCCACATGCGGACTTAGGCGTTGGTCTCGTCTAGTTTGGGTTACTGGTGACTAGGTCAGGGTTTGAAATTCCGGTATGAACCTTATCTCTTTTTTCTCCGCGCCTTAAGACTACTAGCCGTTTGGGCCGTAAGCATTTAATTATACAATTTAGGTAGGAATGAGCAAGGTATACATTTTTTAGGAAATATACCAACATCGTGGAGGGATAAGGGGAAACCAATGGGGGGGAACTTTATCACACCCAGTTGAGATTCAAAACCCCAACCTCCCCTTTATCAAATCGGACTACACCCAATATCAGCTCTAAATAAACTGCAAGTCTCATGCAGAAAAGCTTAATCTTCTCTCTCTTTCTCTCGGTTAACTGTTGCCAAATCTCCTCGCTTTCAGCTATGTCGGAAGGTGGTGTTGATAAGAAGTAGCTAGTAGCAACATCGACGAACCAGCGTTGCTAAATTTGTATTTTAACCCAGGGAAGATTGACCACACAAAAACAAGAGAATGACACTGCTGTTCCCCAATATTAGCCATATAGTTCCCTCAAAGATATTCTTATCCGATGTAGATTAGCCCGAGATTAATTTTGCGTATCCACCGGCGTGGGTCGTTCGGGTATGACAAGTATTTTTTACTAAATGGTTCAAAGTAATTTCACGCTCTGGTGATTTTTTCTGTTTGGTTGTAAAAACACGTTACTCAAATAAAGCAAAAAAACAAACTCAAATTAAAATAAACATAGCGGAATTTTTATGACGTTTTTAATAATAAATGAACAAATGTGAGCAGGGTCGAAGGGGAGCGAACAAATTTGACTCTGTAAAAGTCAGTAAGCTCTGAATGGCTATTGTGTGACTGGCCCGTAATAAATTAAAATAAATATTTTCCTCTTATGTTCCTATTTGCCTTTTTTTTAGCCTTTAGTTTTACAAACCTTTGTTTGTTGCGCTCTGACAGCCATTTGGAGGTGTTTTTAACATCTGTGAGTGCTCATTGGGACCACAGGGGACACACTTAAGTGCATGTCTGTTTTATTTGGTCTATAAAAAGTAGAGCTGGGCCGATCAGCAATTTTGCCGATTAGTCCGATGCCGATCATTTGTTGCCGATTAGGCCGATCACCGATGCCGATTATTTTTGTTTTCAATTTTTATATGTGTATACAGTAAAATGACTCTTAAAGCAAAAAAAAAAGAGGTTACTTTTACTAGTTTTATAACGTCCAATATAGGTTTGTTTTAATAACATGTAAATAGAAACGTTTAAAATGCAAAGGTTGTTTAATTATTCCTTCTTATTTTTACTGTTAAGACAACTGAACCTGCCATTAAACAAAAACAAATCACAATAATAAACAGCAAATTTAATTATAATGTTAATGAAAAAAAAATCAAGGCACACAAATTTCTGTACACAAGGAGAATACACAACTTTTGATTTAGATTAAACACAGACTTGGATATGCTGTTTATTGCAAACGTAAGTCGCTAAGATATTGAAAGATTACAAACGAGAGAAAAGGGATAAAAAATGTTTTTAATATTTTTAGGACTTAAAAATATACCCACACATTTTGAATAATCGGCACAAATAATCGGAGATTCAAACCCCGATAATCGGAATCGCCGGTTATGCGATAATCGGCCGATGATCGGATTAATAATCGGCATCGGCCCAGCCCTANAGGACTTAAAAATATACCCACACATTTTGAATAATCGGCACAAATAATCGGAGATTCAAACCCCGATAATCGGAATCGCCGGTTATGCGATAATCGGCCGATGATCGGATTAATAATCGGCATCGGCCCAGCCCTAATAAAAAGTAACAGGTTTGGACTGACGCTCTGGTGCGATTTAATTTAGTAGAGCAGTGACTCGCACTGGATGCAGTCACTGGCCCACATTCCGCTCTAGATTATGTCGTTTTAAATAAGTCCAGATTATATTTAAGAGTTTGTTTAGCCACCTCACCCTTCGGATAGCACTTAGATTAAGTTGTACAGCGCGAACCAGACGTCGTATCGTGGTGCGATTTTTTCTGTATTCTACTTTTAAAAAGGTGGAATTGAGACGAGTGAAACAGTTTTAACATATTAAAAAAATATACATGACCATTTTAAAATAATTATTTTTTAATTTTTTGTAGTTTTTTTTTTCAAACTAGATTAGGTTATACGTTACATCAACGAAACTTCACGTACCGGTAGCGTCACGTCAAAATATAATTCACCAGATTTTAATAGGCGGCATTCATACTGAGAGACAACGTCACGTACCATCCGTCACCTGCGGGGACTGACGGACAATCTCGAGTAGAATGTTAGACATGTATGTTGACTTTTGTTCTGTGGAATGAGTTGCGTCACTGCACAGTCGTCGCACCGTTAGCTCGCTCCGTGCTTAAAAAAAACCCTTTAAACATGGATAATGAGCCTTTAATTGAATTATAACGTCAATACGATACGGCCAATAAGAAAAGCAGTAAAATATACACAAAAATACAATATGGAGAAAAGTCTCCAAGGGATTTAAAAAAAAGGTAACTTATTCCTTCCCCTACAGTGTGTAATATTCCCCCACAGACTTTCTCATTTTTAGTAACTTTCTTACCCACACTCTTTTTAATTGTTTTTCTTCGACTTCGTCTTCAAGTAGAATAGCAATCATTGCAAGTTATTTGTTTTTACATCTTGGCATATTTGTATAAAAGACACTGCTTCCGCCAAAACATTACGGAAAACAGACGTTCACTGAACCATTTTAGAAGATGACGCGGTGCATAACGTCACGTCGACGGTACGTATAGTGTGAATCTAACAGAGACAACACACCATTCTATAGGACTACATTAATCTACAGTAGTAAGTAGTACGTTCACTTTTCACAGATGGAAAGTTATTAGATGCACTTTAAAGTATTCATACGTCAGGTCATGTTATATGCGCCTGTCGCTTTGGTCGGTATAGATCACTTGTGGGCTCACACCATGGATGAGTCACTTTAGATTATACCTATAAAATAACACTAATAAAATAATAGTATTAATGCTTGCCGCAATAAAAATATGTTTGTATTTTATAAATAAAGAAGCTTCCAAGGGATGTGGTATAGGAAGAAAAGTATTTATACTGTAACTGTATTGAAATAAAGTTTAAAAAACATTAGGTATCGGTATATACATTTTTAGGTGAAACATGCTTTTTTTTTAACCTAGTAATAAAACAAACAACTTGTGCATTAAAATAATATTTTCATATTTACTAAACCACTGAAAATTAGAATGTCTTAACCAGATGATAGCGTAATTATGTTGGAAGGTATGATAGTATTGTGTGAGGGTTATTAATATGTAATGACCAGGCTGTATTGATAGACAAGAAACAGTTAAAAGAGATTGAATGGGACAGTTAAATGCTTGCCATGTAGAAATTGATCGAGAAATAGCGTCACATATAGGCATTTGTTCTTCCTCCACATTAGAATCCCAAGCTCCTAGCATGAGTAAAGTTAACAAATGGTTTTTTTTCAATACCATTCTGATACCTGTTTGTGAGTACTCATATCAGTAAAAGTATCGAATCAAAAGTTTTGAATAAAAAAGTATCTACTAGTATTGAAAGAAAAATATCGAAACTAGTAAAGTATCTATATTTTTTTTCACGTCCCTATTTATACCTACGAAGTTTGGACTGAAGTTGCCACTTAAAAATCAATTACATTACCGCGTACTGGAATCTAACAAGGATAGCGCTGGAAGAGTTTGATCAATGCCAGCGATGTCTTCTATGGTTGTTCACAGTTCTGATCTAGGAATTCTGAGAATGTGAGCATGAGACAATTTTCCCATTCATCCAAGCGAATGCCAGTGCATCTCACCTTCCACTTCTCGTGTCTTTTATTGTAAGCTTCAAATACACACACGCACACAACTAGGTACTGAGGGGCTTCGTTTGTTGGCTAGATTGTTAGGAGTTTTTTTTTTGTCACCGCGTCTCATTACCCGTTTGGGTCGAACGCATCCATACTAATTACGCTAGTGTGTTGAGAGATGAGGATGGTTTAATTTAGATCAAGTGCACCCACGATTTCGCGGAGAGATAATATAAAATTAATTAAAAAGAAGTACCTTCAGTACACTCGATCGAGAATCGAACCCCGATCTCCCCGTTATGGGCAGTCTAGTTGATTTCAAGAGGGATGCCTTCATCTATTCGACCACCAAAGCGGGTGTTTAGCAGTTGTTTCTTTAGTCGAGTCGTGAGATGCGTGTGATTCGGGGCTTACTAAATGTACAGTCCCAGGCGCTATAAACTTGCTGAAGATTCATTAAGAATATTGTGCCTCACTGTTCAGTCGTCCCTTGTTATCTTTCCTCCGCACTTGCACAAGCCGCGTCAAACAACTCCCTTTTCTCCCATTGGACAAGGCCAGGCAGCAGTGGAGGGTATTTAGCAAGGGGTCTGTCAGAGGTAGGGATGCAACATCGTTCTTAAAAACATCGATGTTACGAAACATCGGCCATAAGAACGATACATCGATGTTATCCCGATGTTTTGAAATATTTTAGAAATATTATAGAAAAATGACCTCACTTTTTAAGTCTTGTGATTCTGTTACCATTACACAGTTTAAAGTGAGATCATAGACCTCTAAAAACGCGCGTAACTCAATTGAAATATATATATATATATATAATAATAAAGATATTATAAACATAACACTTTACTCACATATATCATTAATAACACTCCTGAAGTTTAAAAACCACTCAAAACGGTGAACCAAGAACTTTTAGGTTAGGTTCACAAGGTGTCAAGTCAACGTGTGTTTACAGCAAAACATCCACAAACGGAATGAATGAATTTAGGAAGGGAGATGATTGAACGATGTCGATGTTTAGTAATTTTGTCGTTGATGTATCGCTCATCTAAATATCGACGTTAACGTCAAGGTTTATGGAAGATACATTGATGTTTTACAAACATCAATGTAGCGTTTGGATCCCTAGTCAGAGGCCAGTCGGAGAGTGGCTACCCAAACTGGGTACGTCGTTTGAAAGAGCTAATAAATTGTCGTGTTTTGTAAAGAGCAATTTTATCCGAACTCCCTATCCTTTCGATGTCATCCTGTACCTCCCACCGCGACTCACGTTGCTGGGACCCTATCCTACCTCCCACCGCGACTGGCGTTGCTCTATCCTACCTCCCGCCGCAACTCGCATTGCCGGGACTCTATCCTACCTCCCGCCGCAA
Organism: Timema shepardi; assembly: GCA_902151425.1. Classification (NCBI taxonomy): domain Eukaryota; kingdom Metazoa; phylum Arthropoda; class Insecta; order Phasmatodea; family Timematidae; genus Timema; species Timema shepardi. Next base: position 290,767 of record CABFVX010000416.1, read on the forward strand.
CTCGCGTTGCCGGGACCCTATCCTACCTCCCGCCGCGACTCACGTTGCCGGGACTCTATCCTACCTCCCACCGCGACTCATGTTGCCGGGACTCTATCCTATCTCTCACCGTGACTCACGTTGCCGGGACTCTACCCTACCTCCCACCGTGAGTCACGTTGCCGGGACTCTATCCTACCTCCCATCGCAACTTGCGTTGCCGGGACTCTATCCTACCTCCCGTCGCAACTCGCGTTGCCGGGACTCTATCATACCTCCCGCTGCGACTCACGTTGCCGGGACTCTATCCTACCTCCCACCGTGACTCGCGTTGCCAGGACTCTATACTACCTCCCGCCGTGACTCGCGTTGCCGGGACTCTATCCTACCTCCCACCGCGACTCGCGTTGCTGGAACTCTATCCTACCTCCCACCACGATTCGTATTGCCGGGACTCTATCCTACCTCCCACCGTGACTCGCATTGCCGGGACTCTATCCTACCTCCCACCGCGACTCACTTTGCCGGGACTCTATCCTACCTCCCACTGCGACTCACGTTGCCGGGACTCTATTCTACCTCCCACCGCGATTCACGTTGCTGGGACTTTATACTACCTCCCACCGCGACTCGCGTTGCCGGGACTCTATCATACCTCCCGCCGCAACTCGCGTTGCTGGGACTATCCTATCTCCCACCGTGACTCGCGTTGCCGGAACTCTATCCTACCTCCCACCGCGACTTACATTGCCGGGACTCTATCCTACCTCCCACCGCGACTCACGTTGCCGGGACTCTATCCTACCTCCCGCCGCGACTCACGTTGCCGGAACAATCTCGCCGACCTTTTTTTTGCCCCTACCCACACGGTTCGGAACACAACGTCGCCGTCGTCGTGACATCAACCAGTTACCCTCGAAGCCGCAGGAAGGGATAACAAGAGGTCAATTTGTTCAAACGGAAAGACCGAGGTAAGATGAAGGGCAAATAGTTTGTCAATGGGGCTAGTGAAGGAGTCAAAATTGCTTTTGACAAGTTATCGTTTATCATCCTTTCTAATAACTTTTCAAAACTGAAATCCCTTCGCAGATAGAACTTTGTGGCGTAACAAGTGGCCAAGGAAAAATATATAGAGAGCGAAAGAAAAGGGAAGAGCTTAAAAAAATATAGAGCAAGAGGAGGCGAGAGCGATAGCAAAAATGATTTAGAAAATAAAACGATAAAAGTGTGCTACCCACATAAGATAATTCCTATCTTGAAAAACACTGGTTTGCTTTTTTTCAAAGTAATGGATTATATATATATATATATATATATAATCAGAATATATCAATGCATATATAAGAGGCATGTATTTATGTGTATGTGTATATATATATATACACACATACACATAAATACATGCCTCTTATATATGCATTGATATATTCTGATTTAGAATGCGAATGTGTAAATATGTGAATAGCCAAGAAGGAGAATAAAACGCGGAGCATGAAAAATTGGGTATTTATCATGGACTGTCGGAATTAATTATACCTATAACCCAACCTTCTTCGGTGGCCGCATGGTCTAAGGCGTCACTCTCGTGTTAGACTAAACAGCCGATGACAAGGAGATCAAAAACCGGTTGGGTGTATTGAGGTTTTTAAAATTGTTTTTCAATCTCCCAATCAGATGCACTAACGAGTTGTTTCTTCTTCTTCTCTTTTTTAGTTCTAAGACAAAATTAACAAAACAACCCGGTTTGAAATTCAAGGTTTAGGTGAATAATTATTTATATTTGGTGAAATTGGATTTTCCGCTTTGTTCTGTAATGAATTGACTACCATGGGGCTGAGTGCTTTGTTATAGAATCAAGTTAGTCTGAAAGTCCTGTGCTGATGTGACCATTTGGTTCAAAAAGTGCACGTTTTATAACCCAAATATAAATATTTCAGAAATAATCTTGAGTAACGCTAAGTTGACCATAATAAACGTATCCTTTGTTTATTTTCCTCTTCTGATAATTCCATAAATTACCCTTGCTTGCGCAACAGATGTCACGCACGCCCTCTTGACCAATAAAATCAGTGTAGCATCCCGCTAATTTATGCGAGTGGTGGAGGTTTTGCAAAATAAGACCTTTCCTGTGTGCACTATAATTCTACATGCACGTGGAACCATTCATGAGCTTCACACTTTAGACATGATATATTTATCAAACCCTCCAACATCTCCGTTACATGGGAAGTAGTCCGCAACCCGCGATCGCTGATTTAGAGCTTCTATAAAGGTCTGGGTGAACTTTTTAACTGAAGGGTCACTTAGAGCAGTTATTTTCAAGCTGTACTCAATGGAGCCCGTAGACTCAGCCAGCTATCTAGGACTACGCGAGGCAATTTTATAATGATCTTGATTTGTTTTTCACACTATAAAATAGCATCAGTAATTAAGATTGTCAATTTGTTTCAATAATGAATAAAGGACATTTTCCAAAGGCGCAGCCAGAATATGTGATGGTTTACGTTTGTTTTTACTTGTAAAATTTAACTGTCGTTATTAGTTTTTTTTAGCTTCACGTCTTACTACTCGTTTGGGTTATTCGCTTATGTGCTGATTACAGTAATGTGTTAGAGATTAGGAAGATTAAATTTTGAGGAAGTACACTCGTATTTGCGTGGAGGGAGATTGGAAAACCATTGAGGAAAACCCCCCTCATTGCACCCGACCGGGATCGAACCCTGATCTCCCTGTCTTCGGCAGTCTAGTCTAACACGAGAGTGGTACATTGGACCATCCGGTCACCGAGCTGGGTAGTTTTCATTATTAAATGTTTAGAATATTAGTGTAAACAATTATATGAGGGCTTGAGATTTTTTTTGGTAAGGGCTCCTTCAGTTTAAAAAGTTTGGGAAACCCCTGATTATGAGAAACTTAGCAAATTTCTATTTCATCCGTCCCATTTAAATAGTTGAAAAATATTCCGGAAAATATGAAAATATAATTTTTAATCTCGAAGCCTTTCCGGCCCGCATAAACATAAGTGACATGTCGTAGTTTACCCCACTCCGCGATTAGAAAATAGTTTAGTAAACCGAAGTTGGCAATGGATTGGAAATCCCCAGATCAAAGAAGGTGCGGGGTTATGCTTCGTGTATTTAAAAGGGCCATCCTTAAACTACGTAAGGCTCATGGTTTTCGACCCCACCCTCTCCCCCTTCGTAAGGAATAGTAAGATTTTATGTCACCCCCACCCCCTCATAAACATTGATACAAAGCTTTACGTAAGATGGATTCTGATCCCCTTCAACTCCCCAAAAAAACTCATACTTAATTTAATGATGGCCTCTTAGGTAAAATAAATCGGACAATTGTTTCCATTCATCTTGAATAATTGATATTCCACAGACATTACATCCTCTATGTATTTTTATTTTACCGTGTAATTGTAAAACTTGCCCAGACTCGCAATGGTTTTTAGTCGTGACTTGGATCTTGGATGTACCCTGTTTGACTATATGAGCGTAACTCCCCGGCTTGACTACATTTTCTATTACTCTCCGAGCACGACTTTAGAATCGCATGGGTTGATGCGAAGAAATTTATTGGTGGCTGACATATATCGATTCCCAAGTCACCGGGCAGAGGGTGATTTAATGGTCTGCACTTCTGACTGTGACCAGGAATGTCGGAGCTATAGTATACCAATCGGATGTATTTTATTTTTTTACATCCTAATAGGGAAAATATGCTATTTTGATCGGTAAAAGTTTGATCTCATGATTATGATTTATCTGAACTTTTAATGTGCCCTCAAACTCAAAAAGGTTGGTCTTACATGTTATTCTGTCTCTATGTCTGTAGGCCTACCTTGAGCTACAGCAGAAACAGCTAGATAGATTTAAATAAACCTTGATATCTAGATGTGATATAGTCATACCTCAAGGTGAAATCTTGATTTTAATTCTAGTTCTAAAATTAAAGCTGGATTATAGTTAACTGATTTTTTTAAATTTGAAATATTTAAAAAATGTCTTAAACAATTCTGTTCAAAGTGAGTTTCTAGGAAAGTTTTGCATGACAAATTACACTGTATAGACTTTTTCTGAGAAAAACGCATTGAAGGAGTGTTTTTTTATTTTTGAATACCTTTGAAAATTTTGATCTAATAGAATTATAGGAAAGTATTTTCAATAATTTTATCTTATCAATTATTTACCTATTATTGATGAACCATCTTATCTCCAAACGAATGTATATGCATTTCCTTAAAATATGACACCTACATTCTGTGTCCAGGGTTAAGTCTAGGAAATCCAGTAAGACAATTTTACAGTATATCACTCACACACTTATCCTCCTGTCCAGGTTTAATTTCCAGATTAAATTTAAAATTAAAGTTATATGCTCGTTACAAATCGTGTAAGGGAAATAATGTGTATAACAAATATATGAATTAAATGGGTTGTATAATCACCAGTGAGCACTTGGACAAAGGCACTAGTCTCGTCTAGTCTGATTTGACAGTAACGGGGAGGTCGTGGTTTGAATCTCGGCTGGGTGTACAAAGTTGGTTTTTCCACAAAACCGTTTCCCATTCTTCCTTTACGTAAATTTGGGAACACACATTCTAAAATTATATCCTCCTCAACCCAACCTATTTGAGGAAATTTGGATAACCTGGATGTGTAGAAAGACAAAGAATACTTTTGTAAAAATATATATAACCCGATCGGGTAGTAAGATGCGATGCTAATTTTTTTATATATCTTAAAGGGAAGTATAATGTTTCATTTATGAATGAACATAATCACACTTTCTCACATGATTTTAAGTAACACTTTTTACTTGCTCTCGACCTCTCGGAAAAAGACTTTTATGATTGTCTAAAAAAAAAATTCTAACTAGATTTTTTCATAAATGTCGACGTTTTATGACCATCTGAAACAGAAAAAGCGGGTTTCGCGATACCCTGTCTCTGCGATCAAGAGCCAAAACCATTTTACCGATCGGGCTAAAACTTGGCACCTAGGATTGTCATAAAATTCCCATGAGGGACTTTCGGAGTTAGATATACAACCATAAAATTAAGCTCGGTGTACTAAAAGTCAAAAATAGGGGGGAAAAAATCGATTTTCTCGAAATCCGTTCTAACGATTTTGATTAAAGTTTGTATTAACCCCTGTTTAACATCGTATTGAACACTGTTTAACATTTTATTCAGGCTACCAACAAATTACTTCAAAGATACTTTATATGAATGAAATATCCTATTTTGATTATATATATATATTTAAAAAAACGAAAAAAATATCGATTTAAAGTTGTAGCACTAATGAAAATTTAAAAAATCTATTTGAAATTTATTTTTATAAAACCAATAGTTTCTTAACTATTGGCCAATTTTATTTTAAAATTCAGGTCTGAGAAATTTATTGTTAAACTTGTCCTCTTTGGTGACCAGAACTGTAACGTTTTTCTCATTGTGTTTCTGTAACAGTGTGTAGTATTTCTGCAACAAAGTATATTATTTCGTTTTCTCAAATCCTATGAGTTTTTAATAAATGTATATTTTAAGATAAAGGGAAAGAGAAAGAAAGTCTTTGTGGTGCACCGTTTCATTTATTTTAATGGTTGCTGTCAGCCCTCAAATAAATTAACTGATTCTTACAATGCTTCATGAAAGTTTGACTAAGGGAAGTGCTACGTCATGAGAACAGAAAGTATTTTTTTGATGTTCATTTATTACTTTGAGAAGCCAAACACAGCTTATTTTTATTGTTGAAATAATAAGTTCCTGGTCACGGGTAGGGCTATGCACGCGAGTTATCACACTTAACCCTTGACTTTTAAAGCTGTGGTTCGACTACTATATACTGATTTTTATTATTTTTTGTACCGCGTCTTATTACCCTTCCGGGTTGTTCTAATTTAATCACCCTAACAGAGGTAGGGATGGGGAAGTTAAAATAAAATAATAATTATCCGCATGTTTGTAAAGATAGAGGGGGAAACAATTTATGATGGAAAAACCATCAGAACACCCTACCGAAATTCAAACCCTGACCCATTAGATACTAACCAGATTGGATGAGCTTGGCATTGAGTCTACGTGCCTCTCGATGCGGGTAAATTGGGATTATTAATAAAGTGATTTCCCATCCTCTCTCTAGAAGGAAGCTGGTGTATTGCCTTAGAATTCATCCGGTAATAGCGTGACAGTTCAAAATATATTATATCTATTTCCACGAATTCATACAAGTCATATGATCCGCAGCTATCACTTCTGATAGATATTGCCAAAACCTATCACAATAACACTTATAATATGGTAAATTATTATCAATACGACCACAAAAAAGTTTTGATTTACTTCTTATTATGAAAATTTGACTTAGATTAAATAATTTAGAATTCTGGTAGGAAGGGATTATTATAAAATATAAACATTTTCATGCTGTCAACATTAAAAACGTTTTACTATAAATTCTTTAAATTAACAAAATTACACCTGGACACGGGAATCGAAAACAAGACCACTGTCTTAAAACGTCAATGCTCTAACCACTGAGAGATACAGGAATCGTCTCGTGCTCAAGGTAATTTTCCACTTATATTTTAAGCCAGAATCTGTGATGGACGTGCGGAAATCTTCGTCTACAAAGAATGTGATATCTAGCCGACGATTTCCTCACGTTTATCAGACACTTCGCCTTAAAATATGAGTGGGGAATGAACCTGAGCACGGGAAGATTCCTAGGTATCTCAGTGGTTATAGTATTAGCCTATTGAGCTAAATGTCCCGGGCTCCTTTCCCATGTCCAAGTGTCATTTTTAAATTTAAAGGCTATGAAATTTAGATGCGGCTGTAACCGTAACTATCAAATATAATAGCTTAGCTATCTATCCTATCGAAAGTGATGGCTACAGATAACATGAATTGAAGTATATAATAAGTTGATCACTTTTGTAACTGTCAGATACGGGCCCTCCTACCATAATCCTTCAATAGACATTCTGTGGCCCTACTTATTAGAGCGAGTTAAAATAAATGTTGCGATAAAATAGATTCCCACGAATTGATGACATGGTGACGGTTAAACACTCCCACACGCAATTTTAAGACAGATGCGTTGTTTCATTACTCTCGACAGGGATAAGTAGAGGTAGTCCTTGTTCATTGTGCGAGGCAGCCCACTCTACCCGCGTTACACCAATTAACATTCATTTTGCTTTGCGAATTTCGTGCCTTCCATGAATGGCGATGATCTGATTCATAGTTAAAATCGTTCTTAGACGCGCCTTAAGGTCATTCGACAGTGAAAATTATATTGAACAATTTTAACAATTTTATAATAAAGGTATTGATTCATTGATTTCAAATAATTACAGTTCACGAATTATAATAAGTCAAATTTTGTATTATATGCTTTTTGTGTACCCTTGTTAAAGCAAAGTAATTAATGTATGGGGTTAAAATTTAGTAGGTAAGGATTCGTATAAGGTGTACACAGTGAAATATTTATAATATTGGTAATAATATTATTATTAATGTTATAAAAATTCCATATGAAGTGTACATAAGTTTATATTTATAGTATTAATATTATTAATGAATCGCTTTGGTGGTCGTAAGGTCTAAGGCGTTACTCTCGCAGTAGACAAGACTGCCGATGACTGGGAGATCGAGGTTGGAATATAGGTTGGGTGTACTGAGTTTTTTTCCCAAAATAGTTTTCCACTACTCTCTCACGCAAATGCGGGTAAACTTACTCTAAATACAATTTTCATAATCCCTAAAACCATTAGCGAAATTGGTACATAAACGTATTACCCGGACAGATAGTAAGACGTGGTACTAACAAAATATATCAATCTTATAAATATTTCACTGGGTACACTTCATATGAATGTCTAGTTATATTAAATTTCAAACCCATACATTATTTAATTTACTTTAACAGGGGTATGCAAAAAGTAGAAAATAGCAAGTTTGAATCCTTTTAACTCGTGAACCGTAATGATTTGGAATCATTGAGCCACTATTTATATACTATAAACTATACACTTGTTAAAATTGTGCAATAAAACTTTAATTGTCGAATGACCTTAAGGGTGCTACATGATAAGAGCACTGAGACGCGTTGTAGACGTTTAGAAAGAGCGAATTATTAAAGGAGTTGTTTGATATATTTTTAAAATACCGTTTAAAATAGGATTTGGGTTAAAATTATCAGCTGATTTCTGAACAGTTAAAAAAAAATTGATTCTTTTACTTAAAGTAAAAAAAAAAATCAACAACTGGGAAAATTTATAATTTCGAGTCTAAAGCGTTTCGTCTGTGTAATTTATCGCACATTTTCTTTTAACACTTTAAATTTTAAAAAAAGTATCTGTTCAAAACTTTCGCTTTATTTTAGTAAGGATAATATTTTATAATATCAAACCACTTCATAAATAATCCGGGATTTCGGAATGTGTGCAACGCTTGTCACTGCTCTCCCATGTGGCGCCCTTAGTGGTAGTTAACTGTAAGATTTAATAGATTAGTCTAGTGAATTATTATTCTTAAAACAAAATTTCTCTACAAGATTTTTTTTAAATACTATAAATTAAAAATTGCTACAAATATTTAACACACAATCGGATCGGTGGGCACACGGACTGAATTTCGGGCTCATATAGTCTAGTTTTCTGGGGATGGGTAGGTTGAGGTTAGAATCCCGGCTTGGTGAAATGAGGGTACCCCCTTCCCCTCCCGATTTCGCTTGTTCACTCTCTTCATGTAAATTCGGGCATATTTACTCTAAATTCTACCTTCCTCTTTATGAAATAATAACTACCCTAAATATACCATCAATAATTTTTCTTATTTTTTACCTACTTTATTTTGCCGAAAATAAAAGGGACTAAGGAATCCAGATAAAATTACGACTGGTCAAGTGAAAGGCCACTTAAACTTCATTTACCAGCGAAACCTCTCCATACCAGGGGACCACTTACCTTTTGGAACAAAAAATGGCATAAGTTCCCAGCATTGATTTTAATCAGACTTACCAATCGATGCGATATCTAGCAGTTCCGGATGAGATATTGAAAAGGACGATGAACCACGATATGTACCTAAGAGTAGCTAGTATGACCACCTAAATCAATTTGACCCCATCGCTGATTGGCTGGATTTGGTCACGTGACCACGCCTCCTGCTCTCTG
>CABFVX010000417.1:0-27287 GCA_902151425.1 Timema shepardi
ACACACATACACACATACAAACACATACCCATACTCGTCCTGATGTCCACCCCACTAGCGATATCTAATTTTAATATGATCCGGAAAGGTAGTAGGCCCTTAGATGCGTTTCAAAAATAAAAAGCTCTGTCCACGCTACACTCACTAATAGTATAGATAATTTAGTATATTTAACATCAATGACTTAATAATATTGGTAAAAAAAACTATAAAATAGTGGCGATAATGGGTCTAGAACTAGAGTCTTTGTTACTATTTAATCATAATAATTCCGAGAAAAATTTCAAAATTAGAACTAAATTATTTAATATTTAGTCTCAGTTTTGTATGTGTCTAAGCATTCAATAAATAAAATTTCCATACCTGTATACATTTATAAATTATGGTTTTAGTTTGAGTCCGTGTGCTTACTTCTTATTTGTGTTTGTTTTTAATTACCAGAGTAGCAGCTTAGTTATTCCATTGATCCGTTGGTCGGAGAGTACAGGGGGATATTGCCATTGTTTACTTTCAGACGAGATTTATTGAAAAATTAACTTCCATGGCCATAGATTTTGTTGGGATCTTTCTCTAAGCCAGATTTCCTAAGCAGCGTAAGCGAAATGCTCTACAAAGGGTAATACGTGTGTCTACTTCATATCCAGAAGTTTTTACTCTTAGATAATAATTGGTTAAAATATTGATCTAAAAATATAGCAACAAATTCAATTAGTTTATAGAGTTTCCTGAGAAATTTTAATTCATTTAGGTTTGGCCTCCTGTCTTTACTATACAATGAAGATTAAAGTGAGTTTTTGCCTTGATAATTTAAGGGGGAACCATTTTAAAATCATTGGTTGAAGCCGGCGAATACAGTGCCCATTTAAATGTTACTATATTTATCCTATATTTATCCTATAAAATGTATTTTTTTATAATTTTGTTTGTAAAATGCCAATAAATTAGGTAAATGAAATACGATATATATAGAATGGATTCATACAAATACAATTTGATTATAAATATATTTACTAATATATAACTATACGTTTAGATATATATGTTTAGATATATATATATATATGATTAACTTGATAGTATATGATACTATACAAAATATGGTGGCCTAGTCTATCCCCTGTAACTATAAATTAATGTAATAATATGATAATGCATTAAGTAAGACATAGATATTTTGATATACACCTGATTAAGTTCAAGAAAGGTCTCATACGATGCTATCTACAATATCTTAATAATATATACTCTTTCAAATTGCATTAATTAACTACCAACTCAAGGTTCAAACCAGGGATTAGATCAGTCCAGGACATACATACTGTTTCGGTAACTGTCTTTGATTATCGGGAACAAATGGTAACCTTAATGTAAACTAACTCCAGTGGAAACAATGTTTATACACATAATCATGTTTATAATAACACTAATAATAGTAATAATAATAGTGATGATGATGATAATGGCGTGTCTGGGCGACATCAATTTGTAGCTCAGTTTGTTGGAAGATTAGCCAGTACTAATGTACTGTTACCCAGTGGGGCCAAATCCCTAGAAATTGGCCAAAATACTAAAACTTTATTCAATTTAGATAGGGGTTTTCAAAGTCTTTGACTACAAATCTACAGTCAGAATTGAAAAAAAAAAATGGCAGTTATGGCGGTTCTACATTCATAAAAGCTGGCTAAGGTAGGAGTGTTATTAATTTTGTACAAAGCTTGGTATCTAGGGGTTTTCGAGGTCACTGATTACGAAACCGAAGTCAAAATTTAAAAATAATAAAATGAAGGATCCAATTTGATGAACATTAATGTTTAAACACATAAAATTTAGTCAAAATAACATATAATACACCTTATTAACCAGGAAAAATATAATATGTAACAAAATAAAATATTTGCTAGAACATAAACGTTTATATATTTAAACCATAACCTTTAAAGCCTATAACCCAATAACCCCCGAAACCGGGGAAAAACCTACTGTTCGTTGGAATTATACACTAGAAGTAGAAAAAAAAACTTTTACTCCAACCCAATAATATAATAATGTACGCAACCGGGTGAAACTATTAATTTTAAAAATTAAATATTTAAACAATAAAAGCCATCAACTTTTAAATTAAATAATTCTGTAACCCATGAAAGCGAGAGAAATCAATTTAAGGAAAAAACTCTGTAAATAGTGGAGAGTGCGGTTCAGATGCTACTCGTGTGAGGGTCACCTTTAAATTAAATTTTATCCACCAGGTTTACATGGTCAACCCCTCCTAACTGTGCCATTAGAAACTTTAAATATCATTCTATTCAAACCTATACTTTAAATTTCCTAAAAAAAACCCTTTATTTTGGGACTTTTGGTCAGATTTTAGGGATTCGACCCCACTGTGGGACGCCCAAATGTACTAATTGTGTAGTTGTCCTGAAGAAATATTAAAAAAAAAAATTTCATATTTTTATAGACTATAAAATCTGAAAAGACACCTTTTCTCGTGCCCCATACATAACTACCTAGTAGGTAATTTTATATGTCATCCATGGATATAATAATTATGTGCTTTTAAAATACGATTTAAATAACCCAACTAGAATATTACACATCTTCCAGAAACTGCCACACTACCTTTACATTAATTAAAACACTAAGTAAATTACAAAAAATATGTATTATTACATTAAATCATATAAATAGCTTTATTGAGGTGGTATGTAATCATTAGGGTAGTTTAAAAAAAGTACACGCGTAGTAAGGTAGGAGATAGGATGAGAAAATAACAAAGATTTATCACATCGCGTAGGCCTGGATAAAACCACCTCCAGTGAAACAAGCCAAGACTTTGACCTAGACCACCCTGCCGCAGGCACTTCATTTTGTGGAGAGCCAGTCACCATATATCGTGTAGTGTCTGGTATGAATGTAGTAAAATTATTTGTCAAGCAAACCCTTATTTAGATATAGATCCACAGTTTGACCTGTCAAGCACTTATCCCCAACCCCTAACCATCCTTCAGACTAACATTTACTTTACAAAATAAGGGTTTCTTCATATACTAAACATACTATATGGATGGTTAAAACTACATTATTTATTAAGAATTTAAAACAAAGAACCACGCTTTTTGTATGGTGCACCACACAGACTTTCTATATATTTTATATAAAAATAGGGATTTTACTAAAAACTCAAAAAACTTGTTAAACCAAATAATATACACTGTTGCAGAAACAATCCTTCTAAGAGCTAAGAGCTGTTAAAGAAACATAGAAAAAGAGGCGCTAATTTTTCCACCAAGGAGAATAAGAATCAATTTAATTTTTGGACTTGAATAAAAAATATTAATATTGACTTATAGCACAATGACTATTGATGTGTGGTACAAATATGTTTCAAACAAAAGAGTTTTATATTTAATATTACATTTTTAATATGATTCATTATTCATTATCTTAAATATTTGTGGATGTATTATCAAAATTGGACATTTATGCTTATGTAAAGTTCCCTTAAGGTCATTTTTTTTATCGAAAAATTAAAATTTCAATTTGGTTTGCAGTGTTGAACAGTGTATAAATATAAAATTTAGTTAAAATCGTGATACCAGATATTGAGAAAATAGATTTTTTCTCTTTTTGCCCTTCAGTAAACTACATTTAATTTTTGGATTAGATATCCAGTTCCAAAAACCTCTCGGGCAGATCTCATGAAAACCCTACATCTTAGACTTAAGCTGAACAGTTGCCATAACATTGGAATAGTGTTCAAAAATGGAAATTTAAAATTTTAGACTCACGCCAAGAAATTTCTATGACATTAGTATTGTGTTTAAAAATGGAAAGTTAACATCTTAGACTCAGGCTAAGAAATTGCTATAACATTAGTATTGTGTTTAAAAATGGAAAGTTAACATCTTAGACTCAGGCTAAGAAATTGCTATAACATTAGTATTGTGTTTAAAAATGGAAAGTTAACATCTTAGACTCAGGCTAAGAAATTTCTATAACATTAGTATTGTGTTTAAAATGGAATGTTAACATCTTAGACTCAAGCTAAGAAATTGCTATAACATTAGTATTGTGTTTAAAATGGAATGTTAACATCTTAGACTCAAGCTAAGAAATTGCTATAACATTAGTATTGTGTTTAAAATGGAATGTTAACATCTTAGACTCAAGCTAAGAAATTGCTATAACATTAGTATTGTGTTTAAAATGGAATGTTAACATCTTAGACTCAAGCTAAGAAATTGCTATAACATTAGTATTGTGTTTAAAATGGAATGTTAACATCTTAGACTCAAGCTAAGAAATTGCTATAACATTAGTATTGTGTTTAAAATGGAATGTTAACATCTTAGACTCAAGCTAAGAAATTGCTATAACATTAGTATTGTGTTTAAAATGGAATGTTAACATCTTAGACTCAAGCTAAGAAATTGCTATAACATTAGTATTGTGTTTAAAATGGAATGTTAACATCTTAGACTCAAGCTAAGAAATTGCTATAACATTAGTATTGTGTTTAAAATGGAATGTTAACATCTTAGACTCAAGCTAAGAAATTTCTATAACATTAGTATTGTGTTTAAAATGGAATGTTAACATCTTAGACTCAAGCTAAGAAATTTCTATAACATTAGTATTGTGTTTAAAATGGAATGTTAACATCTTAGACTCAAGCTAAGAAATTTCTATAACATTAGTATTGTGTTTAAAATGGAATGTTAACATCTTAGACTCAAGCTAAGAAATTGCTATAACATTAGTATTGTGTTTAAAATGGAATGTTAACATCTTAGACTCAAGCTAAGAAATTTCTATAACATTAGTATTGTGTTTAAAATGGAAAGTTAACATCTTATCTTAGACTCAAGCTAAGAAATTTCTATAACATTAGTATTGTGTTTAAAATGGAATGTTAACATCTTAGACTCAAGCTAAGAAATTTCTATAACATTAGTATTGTGTTTAAATTGGAAAGTTAACATCTTAGACTCAAGCCAAGCAATTTCTATAGCATAAGTATTGTGTTTAAAATGGAATGTTAACATCTTAGACTCAAGCCAAGAAATGTATATAACATTAGTGTTGTGTTTAAAGATGGAAAGTTAACATAGACTCAAGCCAAGCAGTTTCTATAGCATAAGTATTGTGTTTAAAATGGAATGTTAACATCTCAGACTCAAGCCAAGAAATGTATATAACATTAGTGTTGTGTTTAAAGATGGAAAGTTAACATAGACTCAAGCCAAGCAGTTTCCAAAACATTAATATTGTGTTTAAACATGGGTTATTTACATCCTAGACTCAAGAAGAGATTGTCCACATAATTTGTATCGTGTTTGAGGTTAGTTACAAGGTGACCAACATTGGGTCGTAACCATGGTAACAGTGATAGTGGTATCAGACGTCTCGTCTCAGATCAATCCAAACACCATATGCACGACTATTACCTTGAACTCTCACTGGATATCACATATCGGTTCTAGTGTCCATATATGTGTCCTACACATTCATTTCGGTTGTAAATCCTGTATGCAGGACTTTTGACACATGTTGGATAGATTTATAGTACAATGTCATAATTTACGTTAGGGCTATACGCTTATGTACTAAATACGCTTATAATTTTAGGGATTAGGAAGGTTGTATTCATAGGAAGTGTACCCTCATTTGCGTGGATGAAGACTGGGAAATCACTTTGGAAAAATATTACTCTCAGTACATCCGACATCGATTCGAACCATGATCTCCCTGTCATAAGCAGTCTAGTCTACTGTGAGAGTAGCGCGTTAGACAATGCGGCTATCGAGGAGGGTGGGGTAGATTTATGTATATGTGAGGGCACATATCGGTGGGTCCCAGTGTATGTTCATGAAGCTATCAAATGGCCAAGGGTTTTGTTTCAATTAAACGATTCTCTAAAATGCATATTATAAAATTATATTAGACTCACTGATTTAAAACAAAATAGATGATATTAGTTTATAATCAGGTATATTTTTTTTTCTATATTACTTGTTGGTATTAAATTTGACATATCGTTTCATAATGAATCCAAACAATTTGTCCATAAACCAAAATATTCCACCTTCTATTTTACATTTTAAAGATACATTCTTCTTTTATCGATTCATGCAAGGGGTCTTCACACGTATATACAAAATGCAAATTACGTGCATATCTCTTCGCACCCCTTTCCTCACCCTCTTGAAGGTCATATTGTAGTCGACAGCAATAGCCAGGACGTAGGTCCGGCTGGCCTGGCGTGGCGTGGCGCGGCGCTATAGTAAACCGATTACAGGACCTATACCCGTGCTACGGATTACCACATCAATTAATTTGTTCTTTCAAAACACAAACTGACAGGGGAGAAGGAGGAGGGAAGAGGAATTTGCTACTTTATACACGAGGGAAGTGCTTACGGCTGGTTGCCCGGCGAAAAAATAGTAATTTTGAGCTCTGTATAAAAAATAAGCAAACAATGAAAGGCTTACGTAAATGGTCGCCTTACCTCCTCCATGGCTATAAGAATATGGGTAAATCATATGAGATTGGATTTGTAGCATCATTATAAGGGGGTGGATTTTAATCTCGAATTAGAATATTTTAAACCACATTTTTGTTTTAAAAAAAATTGAAAATTCTATAACGTTAATAAGCTACTTTAGTTTAAATAGAGAATCATAAAAACCTCAAAACAATGGTTTACCCAGTCAAATTGTCAAATGTAAAAATACAAGTTTCCTGAACATTTTATAATAAAAAGCTATGGAATGTCATGTGACCGGAGAGATTAAACATGAATTTATTTAACAAAGAAATATAACAACTTCAATGCTTTAATGTAAACTATTAGAAACGATATAAAAGTGCAGTATAGAAGGAAATAAAAATACCAGAAGATTGGAGTAAAGGGATTATTGTGCTCATATTTAAAAAAAAGAACAAGTCAAATTGTGAAAATTACGGGGGGATAACATTGCTGTAACACTGTCTGAAAATATATGAACAACTACTCCTACTAAAAGTTCAAAGAATAGAAGAAACAGCTAGGGAAGAACAATGCGTAGTTTAACAAGGAAGATCTACAGTTGATTCGATCTTTGTACTGAAACAGATAAGTGAAAAGAGATAGGAACATAGTAAGGATACCATGATAGCCTTCATTGAGATAAAAAAAAAGGCCTATGACAAATTACTGAAAGAAAGTATATGGTTGGGTTTAATACAAAGGGTAGTTAGTGAAGGGATCATAGAACAAATAAGGTTCATATATGATAAGTGCAAAAATTGTGTAAGAATAGAAAACAAACACTCTGATTGGCTCCAAACAGAAAGAGGAGTAAGACAGGGAAGAGTTTTATCAGTAATCCTATTTAATATTCTAATGGATGAAATTATATCTCAAGTTCAGGATCACAAAAACTCGGGGGAACTGAAGGTGATGGCATATGCGGATGATGTCATGACCTGGTAGGAGTGAGAGGAAGTCTTGGAGAGAGAACTTGCTAAATGGGCAGGAGCGATGGAACGATGTGGTTTGGTCATGAACTTGGAAAAGAGCAAGATGATAATGGTGGCTAGAAACACAAACCTAGAAAAGAAAGTAAACATATCAATATAAAGGAACTCGAAAAGGTGGAAGATCTGCTATTTGGGAAGTGAGAACATTGTGGATGGTAATATCCAGGAGGAAATGGGACAAAGAATATAGAAGAGTGGACAGTTCTGCCATGTTGTCAAAGATATAATCTGGTGATGGAATATAGGAAAAGAGGACAAAACTTTGTTAGATAAGGCATATTATCATCCAATATTGATATACGGCTATGAAACCTGGACATGGACGAAGAGAGATATAAGTAGATTTCAGGCAGAAGAAATGAGGTACCTAAGAGGCATTGAGAATGTAACAAGAAGAGGCAGGATAAAGAATGAAATAATTAATGGTGGTTTATAAATTATACTATTAGAAGAGACATTGAAGAGAAAAATGTTATTGTGGTTAGGTCATGTGACGAGAATGGAAAAGAACAGAATGCCTAAGAGAGCCCATAGAACAAAGAGTAGGGTAGAATACCTATTGGAAGACCACGGAAAAGATGGATGGACCAAGCACAGGAGGACATGGAATATAAAGGAGAAGACTGGATACGCTTGGCTGAGGGATAAGTTTAAAAAGATCGACATGAATGGAAGAGGATGTGCCGGACGACCCGAGGAGGAGGAAGGATGATGATAGTGCTGATGATGAAAAAAGTTAATCAAATCACCAATTTGGATTTAATGCTTTGTATTTACTTTCGAAATAGTTATAAAATAGCTAACTTTTCAATATGTATAATTAAGAATTGTTCACTTATCACCTACTTTGTATTATTTAAAATAAAACATTAGGTACTTACAAACAATAACAATGGTTATTCATGACAAAAAAAATTCTATAAACTCTGTCAACAGAAGTATTTTTTTTAGTTTAATTTTTGTTATTATTATTAGAACCGCATCTTACTACCCGTTTCATTGTTATTTATAGGTAATTTTTAGGCCTATTAAAAGTTCCAATATAGAATGTTATACCTTGCACAATAATTATTTTGAAAAATTCTCAAATTGTATTTACATGGAACTCTACTCCATAGTATCTATATTTTAAGTTACTATTTTCATTTGGTTCATGTGGACATTCAATTGCACTTAAATTTGTATTCTAAATGGCACCATTTTATAATAGCAAATAAATGCAATACGAAGGCCTACTATTAGCACCAAATCAATATTTGAATATGATGTATGTGGATGGATGACTTGAATCAGACATTAACATTATTATTAGCATTAATGAAACGTGTTCAGGCTAGGCGGGAAAATATTTAGTGACTAATTTTAAAATGGAGTCAATAGTGTATCGTAGATTTGAAGTGGTAAAGTGATATTGTATGTGGCTGACAAGATATTTTGGGGACACATAAACTGGTCTCACATGTGATTTGATCTACTACATTTACCATCCCCGTAACTAAGTGGCAAGGGAGGTTTACACACAGATACAAGTAATGATGGGGGTTTTTTTAGCACCGCGTCTTACTAACCGGTCGGTCTATATGCCTAAGTACTAATTACACTAATGAATTAGGGATTAAGAAGGCTTAATTAAGATTAAATGCACCCAAATTTGAGTGGAGGGAGAGATAAAATCATTTAAGAGAAACCACCCCCAGTTCACCTGACTTTTGGTCAACATTTATCAAATTTTACTATATCACTAGTGTTATTTTATAGGAATTGATAATGTCCATGAAAAGTAACGGTGAAAGATCAGATGACCTGACGTATGAATATGTGAGGGTAAATCTTGTAACCTTTCTAGATGTCTGATATTTCCATTTGTAAGAAAGTTGGGGTATGGATCTATAAACCCTATATATTGTTATTATTGCTCATGGCCTATTATTTTTCTGGTGGCTCCCTAAGGACCACTCCACTTTCCCTCTCTATTTTTAAGGTGAGTGGTATGCAGTCCCATTGAGACTGACGGCTTGACTCAGGGTGAGAATGATCAGGTACACTTTTAATGCTCCGTATGAAGGTAGCGGGGGGGTTCCCGGAGTTCTAGCCCAAGGGAATATGTGAGTTGTAGATGTGTGACCCTTGTAATGATGGCGAGCTCCCTATACGGCCATCACAGGTGCCTCGGGCACCTTGTTTGCCTACTGAAGATCGGACGCCGAAGGAGAATGCGTCCTGTTAACCGCATGTCGAATGACTACTTTGTTCGTGTTCATTATGCCACGGCGTGTCTCTGATTTCCCTAGGGCCACCCCCTCCCCTCCATTCTCCCCGACTCCCCTCTCACTATGGCCGAAGACTAGATATGGCTCTTTTTTATATTTTTTTCAGTCCCACGGAGAGCCCTTCCCTTGACCAAGTGGATCCGGAGACCCACGCACATACACAACCACCCCCTTCTTCCCCTTTCCCCCTTTTTTTCTCCGCCAAAAACACTCGCTCGCGAGGCGGGGTGAGGCGGAATTTCGGAGCCTGTTTATAGGCTATAAATACAGCACAGACGTCATCACGGCATGGTGTTAAATCCCTTACATAATCCATTACCCCGGAACAAGGGAAGGCTTTGAGAATTGATTATTCCACGCAAGTTGTTTATCAGATTGTACCCCGGTTGCTAAGGCAACGCAGCCTGCTGCCGCGCGCGGACCATTTGGTGTTTGTTTACTTGCCGCCGGTTGACAGATGGTGTGGGCCTCTGGGGGTGGAGGGGGGGGGGGGAGNGCAAGCGAGTATGCAAGGCGAGTATGCAGCAAGCAGGCATTATTTATGAGCATCCCTTGGGACGGCAGGTGGGCTGTAGGGTAGAAGGGGGTGACGACAATCAAGGTCTCGGTCGGTACAGTTTGTTTGCAGATTGAGTTAGTCAGAGGGGGGGAGGGGATCCTATGTGTGTTGTCTGTTTGTCTCTACTGCTCACTCAGACCAGGTTTAGGATGGACTAGACTGGAAGATAGTCCTCGATTGCTCCGTTGACCAGAGCCACTCATTGTCAAGGACAGTCTTCTGCACGAATACATTACAACGTTGGATTTAAGCCTTGTCTGCCTTACAGACAGATCCTAGCCTCTCAGGTCTTCTAACGAAATAATACGTTATCAAGTGAACTGCCTTATGTACGAGGAAGTAGTAATATGGAAATGTATCGATACTTTACTCACCAATGTCGATATTTTTCTCTCGATACCTATACTTTTTTCTATATACTTTTGTTTGGATTTTTTTTTATTAATATGAGTAGGCCTACTGATACCACATTAATTGATTGGAGTAGAAGGAACAATCTTTTGGCTAAAATCTAAGTATACGTCTCAGTGATATAGTCCTTTTTGTAAACTTACACTCTGATAGCCTAATTCAAGCTGTTTAGGGAATTTATTGAGCTAGATACATAACAAGGGCTTATGTCACAATATTAAGATTACATAGCTATTATTTTTATTTATTTATTATAAGCTATAGGCACAATTGTTGACCTCAGTGGCCTTGGGGTAAAGTGCTCACCTTTGGACCAGATGTTCATGGATTAAAACCCGGCCAAGTTCAACGAATTTTTATTGAGCGATAAAATTCCGTCGCTAGTGGGTCCATGTCGATTATGGCATGTAAAATAACCCCGAAATTAATGTGAACATAACTTTCTGGCAAAATAGGTTGACCTTTTCACGCTCACTCAAATAAATTCAGTATGGAAGGCAACGGGGAACCACCACACATTTTAAACTCCCCCTAGCATATGGGATTTTTTTTACCAGATGGTGCAGGCAGCAATAACCAGTGGAAGGGTTGAGTTCATGCCCATCTCCAGATGAATGAAAATCATACCAAACTAACCTTTGGGTTTTTTACTTAAGAATAGTTATAGGAATAATTAGAATATTATCATGTAATTTTTTTATTTATAGTCACTAGACAAGTTTAAAAATTCTTAAGGATTTAGATCAAAATTATCAACAGTTTCATATGTATAAACACTTAAAAATAACGCTATTCAGATAAAATAATAATAATATTTAGCACTGCGTCTTACTACCCGTTCGGGTTACACGCTATATTCAGATAAAGATTCCTGCGTACTCTCTAGAGACCTACTGTTGTCGATACTTTTATTTCGATATCACATCCCTGGTAGAGAGTGTTTTTTAGCATCGCGTCTTATACTATTTGGGTTAGTACGCTTATGTACTAAATACGCTAATGGTTTAAGGATGAGGAGGGTTGAATTTAGAGGAAGTGTATCTACTTTTTCGTGTAGAGATAATATAAATCCATTTAGGAAAAACACCCTCAGCACAAGCAAACGAGATTGAAACACGATATCCCCATCAACGGCAGTTTATTGCGAAAGTAATAACTTAGATACCCGCCTCGGTGGCGTAGTTGGCTAATGCGCTTGTCGTGTCGAGCTCGACTGCTGAGGACGGGGAGATCGAGGCTCGAATCTCGGTCGGGTGAACTGGGGGTGGTTTATCCTAAATGGTTTTCCACTCTCCCTCCACGAAAATGCGGGCTCACTTCCTCTAATTCAACCTTCCCAATTCCTAATCCATTAGAGTAATTAGTACTTAAAGCGTATAACCCGAACGGGTAGTAAGACGCGGTGCTAAATATTATTATTAATAACATAGACCACACGGCCACCGAGGCAGGTGTGGTATACAGTTCACCTTATTTAATTTATATATATAAACAAGAGTATTGAATAAAAAAAAGACCCCCATTGGTGGGCACGTGATCTAAGTGCCAAATTCATTCATCCTGGCTCATCAGTGACGGGAAGATGAAGGTTCATATCTCGACTGGGTGAACAATGTATGTTGTTTCAATAATGGCTTTCCAATGTCCCTCCTCACAAACGTGGGAACATTTCCCATGTATTCTACCACACCTATCACTGTCTCATTTTTGTATTTAGTAGATAACCGACCCGCTTCAATGGTCGTATGATCTAACACGCCACTCTTGGAATAGACTGGGCTACCTATGACAGGGAGATAGAGGTTTTAATCTCGTTAGGGTATACTGAGGGAAAATAGTTATCCATTCGCATTTCATGCTAATGCGTTCTCTACATACAACTTTCGTAATCCCTAAAGCCATTAGTTTAATTAGTACATAGGCGTATAACCCGAACAGGTAGTAAGACGCGGCGCTAATAAATATATATATTAAATGATAGTTAAAAAGTAAAAAGGGAAAATTAAATTTTAACTAAAACTTTATTAGTGCTGCCATCTGTTAGACAATCATGAGATCTTTCTATTGCATTTAGATTATGGTGAAGAGGTGTCTGTCATATTTAAATTAATTAAAAAATTATTTCTTGGTCTCCTTATAGAATTTGAGATATTAAAGTTGTTGTTCTATAAAATGTGTGTAATGTGACTGTCCCTCTTTTTCTATGTACTCTTTGTTATAATGTTACTATTTATATAATAAGATATGTTAGCATAGAAGATTATAGTGATCTTTGATTTTTTCCTCTAATTTGTCCCCTTTCCCTAGATAAGCTTAATGATTTATTTAAAAATTTAAAGTAGTTTTCTGTGATAAAATAACAACGATAACCTTGTCTTCGGCTTCAGCTTCAACTTCTCTTCGGTTGCTTAAAGTTTCGTTTGACTTCACTTAGTATTTTTAAACGTGGCCTTTTCACAGCTCTAATTATTAGTAAATATTTTGTGTAATGATTCCTTAACAAAATTTATAGTACATATGTTGCTATTTTCATACCACGTCTTACTACCCGTCCAGACAGTCAGACTTTAAGTACACAAATAAGTTATATATAAAGAATGTAGAATATAAAGGAAGTGTACTGCACCTTACATTTCGTGGAGGCAGAGTAGTAAACCATACAAGGAAAACCGCCCCCATTACACCCTTCCAGGATTAGAAACCCATTCCCCAATTTCCCCGTCAGTTGGAAACAAGGCTACAAGAGTTTAATGTTAAGTCCGCTGGTTTAGGACCTTTATGGAGCTAAATTTCTTCTAAACTAAATCTATTTGTTGTAAAATAAATTAAGGTGCTTATTATATTTGAAAGTTGCATAGAATCTATACCTAGGCCTATGGCAAAGTTCTAGTAGAATTACAAGTAATTAACGGAAAAATAGTTACTAAACCTGCTTTCATACGTTTACTCATCAAGTAATGTGTAGCTGTATATTATATCTAATTTATAAATAATAATAAAGTAAAATTTTGTCAATAACGAATGAAACAAGATTATAGTTTCTAAAAATCTCTTCCAAAAAGATTCCCACCAAACAAACTTTACTTTATATTATTAAACCAGTCCATCCCAACATTCACTGAACAATAGTATAGTTTATCAAGTCTTCTAAACAAGCTTATCTTTAGAGAATAGACTGCAGGGAACAAATGAATCACTCATAGATTAAACAATCAACAAACATCGCTCTCACTCCGGTTGGGGATATTTGGAAAACCAAGAAACGGGCAAACATTTATCATTACATTTCTAATATGCTTCATCTACAGCTATATTTACTTTGGAAAAATATATTATATTTACAGTAGTCTCTAGATATTCCCAGACTCCATTTAGTTCGAGATAGGGATGCGTCCAGTGCACTTAAGAACAGCGCAAGGGTTTCATGCGAGTTAGGCGAGAATTAAAATTTGCGCCTAAGTTGTATTAGGCCTACGAATAATAAAGATAAATCGCACCCCATGCGTGACACAAAATAATAATTACCAAAGAGAAATACAAAAAGAGATTAGTAAATCAAAAATAAGTTTGAAAACTAACCCCCCCCTCCCTCTTAATCAATGTGTGCAAAATAATAATTATTTTTTCCCTTACTTTTCTGTAAGATTTTTGAAAGCCTTTAGTTGGATAGGTATCTAAATGATTCGACGACTAAGCGACCCCAAGTATCATTAATAACAAAAAAGTAATAATGTTGTTAATCAATATTTAAAATATACATATTTTTAGTATCAGATAAATATTTACCTGATATTTCTATATTTATTTTAATTAAATAAATTTCAATATTTAAAATATACATATTCTTAAAATCAGATAAATATTTGCCTGATATTTCTGTACTTATTTTAACTATATACTTTTTTAAACGCTAAAATTCACAATTTGTCGGAAAGCACATCTTGGTTAATTTGCGCCTCGTGCATTTTCCTTTTAAATAGAATGAATGATGCGTGGCTAAGAGGTAAAACAATTATCACAAGTAAAAAAATACTTTTTTTTTTCCAATAATACATACATACCTTACAAAAATATATTTATTTATATATATTTGCGAAATTGCGTTTGTATTATGTAATTTGAATAATATATAAAATAGCCTACTTTCTACACTTTAAAACCTGTAGGCCCTAGGTGTAGGTATTTTCATTTTTGCCCGGCTATTCCGTGTAATTCAAGTCTTTTTGATATTTCGAGATGGGCCCACTTTAATTTAACTTGAACTGTCAAGGCATAACTGTTGCTATATTTGGATTGTAATCGTCTCTAATAGTATGTTTGTAATAAATGCGTATATGGTTAGAAAACTGTATAAATGACACACTGCAATTTTTATATGCAGCCGCTATTAGTCTTGTAGTTTATAGGTAATAGCAATATTAGATCGGAAATAAGGAAAAGAATACATTTGGAAAATGTATGCTATTAATCGATCAATAAGTTGTTGACATCTAGCATGATGTAAAAGAATGTAAAATTCGGATTATACAAAACAATAGTTTTACTGGCTTATCTTTATAGTTGTGAAACACAGTGTCATACCTTACATGATGAAAACCAATCTAGGGTTTACCAAAACTATGTGATTAGGAAAATATTTGGTTCAAAAGGAGACGAAGATACTGTAGAGTGAAGGAGGTTATATAATTATTACAAGGCATTGTTAGGATGGTCAAGTGTTGTAAATTACGGTTGGCAGGACATGCAGAGTGAATGGGAAAATCCAGAACATGGTTCGGGTTAGTGACTGGCAACCACATTGGGAAGACCTAGAGGCAGATAGAAGAATAACATTAGAGTGGACCTGAAAGAGATAGGATGTAATGAGTTTAACTGGATGGAACTAGCTCAGGATAGGGTAGTTGGCGTGCTTTTGTAAGTAGGGCAATGTATGTACTTTAGATTTACTAAAGCCATAGAGTTAGTAATTAAGTATAAGGATAGCCGCAATGGTGGTCGATGCTTACAAGGTGCTTGACTCACATTGCAATTTATCACCAATTATGAAAGATAAAGGATCGAATCCCAGTTGGTTGCTACTGGAGGGGCTATCAACGCATGGATTTTGTTGTGAATATCTCGTTCTCTTTCCAAGCAAAGAATCCACCAGAATTCACCAGAATCCTTGCCCAAAAGGTAACAATGGATTGGGCTGAAGGTGATAGGGAGATCAAGGCTCAAATCGCCACTACGTGCAATGGAGTGAAGGGGAGTCAGGTTGTAGGTGTGGTTTTATCATCCTCTCCAAAACTAATATGAGTTTATTTCTTATACATATTCCTTTTAATCCTCAACACACTTCAGTGAGCGTATTGCCTAAGGTGTCACTCTCGCAATATATTGAACTGCCATGGACCGGGGGGCGAGGAGGGGGGTATTGGGGTTAAAATACTGGTCAGGTGTATTGATAGTGCTTTTACTTAGTGGTTTTCCAAACTCTCTCGACGCCAATACAAGTACTTATCCTTTAAAATCCAACCTTCTTCATCTTTATTATATTCGTTTTGTAGTTATTTGTGTACCCTGCAAAATAAAAGTTGTAAAATTCTTGGTGGTATTTTTTTCCCCCTCCACGTATGAATGAATAGCCATTCGGGCTATAAGTATTCATTAATTACGATGGTTAATAAGGATGAGGAATGTATCATTTTAGAGGAAATGTACTTTCAATCACGTGGAGGGAGAGGTTTCAGCCATTTAGGAAGCAACCCTCAGTACACCCAATCAGGACTCGAACTCCCATTCCCGCCACCAGCAGTCCAGTCCAACATGAAAGTGATGCGTTAGACCATGTGACAACTATTATTATTAGCACCGCGTCTTACTACCCGTTCTGGTTGTACGCACTTACGCTAATTTGTAATGGTAGGGTGATTGTGAGATGAAATGGAGGACCTACAGTATAACGTGGAATCCGAACCACTGTTGAGGCCTGGCATTCCTCACAAGCTGTCTTGTCAGAGGTGTAAGAAGGGTTTGGTAATCAGATAAATCTTTGCCGCGACCGATGATTGAACCCCGGCCGCCAGCATAGAAGTCTGACACCTTACCCCTAGACCGCCAGGTCACCTTATGTGACAACTAATGGGGGTAATTTATTTTCTGAATATAGTAATAAATATCTCCAACAAATATAATGAACACTGGTTTCTTAAATTGTATAATAACTTTGTAGGGTTATTTTATGTGCTTGACCATGAGTTGGTAGTTATTCATATTTTCCTAAATATTTTTATAGCACATGTATATTTAAGTAAGTCATCAATACATGATATGAAATGTTTGTATTGTTTCAGGTAAGAGCATCCACATAAGATATCATGAATGTTGAGCAATTGTCACGCCAGAAATGTAAATCTGTCAAAGGTAAGTCAAACTGAAACATTCGTGGCATTAAATTATTGTGGTGAATCTATGTTAACAGTCTTTGTGAATTCAAAATCAATCCTGATCAACCATTTTCTTAAAATATATACAAGCTGTAAGTATCGTATTTCTATTAGTGCGCTATAAATCAATTAATCTATTACGATACGCATTGGTTGACTAAATGTAAATCTCGTGTGGTTTTATTTTACGGTAATAGAGATGTCTTGTTACAAATCCAGACCAGTTGTACTGGAGATTGGGGATGTTTTTGCCCAAATGTTCTCCCACTCAGTCTTTACGCAAATTTGATAACAGTTCCTTTAAATTGCTCCTTTCTTTTAAATATTCGGATAACCCAGATGGATAGTAGTTAACACGTGACAAAAAAACTTCTATTGGATAGCTTCTTTTTTTTTTCTTTTTTCGCACCTTTCGGGTTATGCGCTTATGTACTAGTTACAAGAATGTGTTGGGGATAAGGAAGTTTGATTTTGGTGACTTAAGTAACTTTTAAAAACCAAACAAGGACTCAATTTGAGAGAGACTTAAAAACCATTTGCAGGATAATTATTTCAAATAGGCCTTTGTTCAGGAAGGCTAGGCCTCCCTTATCCCAAAACAGAGTCAGTAAATATCTATGTTCACCTAGATATAAACGCATTATTAATTATTTTTAATTATAATACTGACATGATTATTTTAGTTGTGAAGCAATTATATAAATACATTAACAGCTGATATATAACATATAATTGATTATTTCATAATAGTTGGTGTTATTGAATTTCCGTTTAAGAGAAGTAATTGAATTTCTGGATTTGTCGACAGCATTTTTGTATACTTAACAATTTAACAACTGTTTTGAATGGGTGTTCCAAGATCAACATCAGTCTGTAATTACATCCTCTATTGAATTACTAAACTACACATATTTATGATACTAATGTTTGGTGGCCTTTTTCAAATCAGTTTGTTTGTGAGCTCTATAGATCACAACTGTACAAGTCTAATTTTCAAATACTTCTCGTTTGCTAAATATACGTACGAGCAAATGATTTGTCCATTAGTTATGAAAACTGATTAATGAAACTATTAAATTAAACTAGCCTTGCAACATCGGATTAATTATAAATGTTATTTAATTTGTATTGGAGGGTCGTTTTTTTAAATACGTTTAAGAATCAATTATTCAACATATTTACAATTGGACTCTTAAGGATATAAAACATAAGTCCCTTATTATTTTAAAAAATATTTTAAACACTGGATGGTAATGAAGAAAATGATAAAGACTTCTCACTGCGGCCAACAATAATATTATTATACCTCATAGTCGGTATTATTTTTAATTATCTACCGGTGACCTGGCGGTCTAGGGGTAAGGTGTCAGACTTCTGTGCTGGCGGCCGGGGTTCAATCCTCGGTCCTGGCACAGATTTATCTGATTACCAAACCCTTCCTTCACCTCTGACAAGACATCTTGTGAATGTGGGGAATGCCAGGCCTCCACCGTGGTTCGGATCCCAGTTTAAACTGTAGGTCCTCCATTTCATCTCACAATCACCCCACCATTACACGTTAGCGTTAATGCGTATAACCCGAACGGGTAGTAAGACGCAGTGCTAATAATACTAATAATAATAATTATTATTATTTACCAAAAGTGAAAGCTGCAGCTCACATAAATTGATTTATACATATATGAAGAGCATTTTAGTAAACCTAGTTGCTTTCAAAAAGGAATTCTCCTTTTCTGAATATGAATGTACTTATTAAAATAAGGCTATTAATAATGTATCTAAAATGTATTTCTAGTTAAATTTAGTAAAGGTGAAGTAGTTCTATATACAGTTGTTATTTTTAAATGTTATTTGATTTTATTATCGTGCTCCTTCTGAGCAGATTGGTTATATTATTAGCACATGATTTGAAAAATATTTTGATTCTTGAACAGACAAACCACACTGCCGTTAATTCATCCTTTTAGAATGGGAAGTCCCTATTTCACTGATAATACATTTTGCGCCTAGGCCTGGAATCGAACTTAGGAACCTTAGATCAGTCGGATCCTCTACTGACGGAGCTAACATGTCAGACATTCAGCCACTTTTTGGTAAAAGTAAAACTATATTCAATTTTTTATTTAATAATAATTTAATAGAATATAAACGTCTATACCATATGAATAAAATAAACCACCATCAGAAAATTCAATCCGTTCAAATAATATAAAAAAATGTTTAGGAACCTTAATATAGACTCAAGTAAGGGTGTATTATGGGTCAGGGGTTTGAACTTTCTACTTTGAACATGAAGGTCTAACATAGATTTTACTTATTTCGAATCCATTTTAATGTACTGGAAGAAATCTTGCATGTTGTGATTTTCACTGGTTTTTATCATATCCTCTTACAATACAAACTAACCAGAATTATATCTTGATTATCTTCATTTACTGCTTGGAATATTTTGTTTCTAACAGTCGTGCAAAAGGTACCAATTTCATTAAATAAAATCGCCAAGGTAGTAGAACCGTTTTTGTTCAAATTTTTATAAAGATATATGAACTCTTTTGATCACTGAAAAAATAAATATCCATTAATTTAATCTTTTAACGCCTAATTGCAAATTAAATCACTCACTCAATATTTAAACAATTTTTTACAGCAAAACTTGTTCCCATTTTCATGTTATTCAGTTGTTATACTAAATATATTCTAGTAACTTAGAAATGACATTCTGTCCCCCCAAATATATTAGTAGACTTGTGTCGTAAGCCATAAAATAACACTGTAGTAATTCTTGGCTAATACCGATATATGAGGTTTATTTTAGACGAAGTGCACTAAAATATATATATGGAAAGATGATTAGGTAACCAGAGTGGCTCATGTTGGGACTCGAACCTCATCCTTTTCATAATTGGCAATACAGTGCTATGTGATCCTGATGCCTTAGAATCCAACTACTATTTGTATTTAATAGTCCTACCAGCTTCATGGTCTAAACTCTAAGGCATCAGTTTCGCAATAGACTTGCTTGTTAGTGATGGCGATATCAAGGCTCTATTCTCGGTGACGTGTAACCAGAGAGGTTATAATAGAAAGTTTTCCAAACATCCTCCACTCAAACTCGGGTACACTTTAACGAAACTCCACCATCTTAGTTCCTTTCTCATTAGAGCAGATATTCTGGATTGTTAGAGATACACTGTTTTCACCAACAAAATAAGAAGGCTACCATGGACATGCAGTCTTAAATTCAATCTGGATTCCTTGATTGAATGCTTTAAAAAAAATCCCATCCTAAGTAATATTTCAACTGAAAAATTGGATTAAAATGGATTTTTTGAGAACAAATCTTTTTTCTTCATCCACACTACCCATTTTACACTAATTAGGTAGTTCTAGGTAAAGTATAGTTTAGAAGGAATCTACAAGAATTTCTGAGAAGGGAGGGTGGGAAAGAATATTATGAAAGCTCCTGTACGTTCAACCAGGATTTGAATCTTAACACTCTCTGCCAGTGGAAAATCAACCCAGACAAGACTGCCAGTACGCCCGACGAGCATTCAAAACCCAAGCTCCGTATCACTGGGAAATAAATATTAATGAAAAGTGATGCCTTTGGCCAAATTCCCATAGGTGAGGATATTATAAAAAGATACAAGCCCTTAACACATCCCCTTCTTGAACAATATTCTTTATTTTAATATGAAAGAGTTCCTCTTCATACAAATTTAATGAAATGTCTCACTCGCTCATTGCCGCTACCCCCCACAGAGGGGTTATAGTAATGAAGGGAGTGTGCGTGTGGCGAGAAGGTGAGGGGGGGAAGGGGGGTGTCTGCGGTCACGTGGTCTCACCCCGTGAAGGTCAGCTATCTGTGCCACGGTCCATTAGCTCTACGCCAACAATACAACACTAGGTGGAGGGCAGGCGCGAAGGGGGCACAACATTGTGTTGATATCCGCAGACTATCGAGAAGCCATCATCACCCCCGTGTGGCCGGACACTAGACCACTCGTCACAATGGATGGCCATCATTTCTCAGACCTAGGTGGGTCCGCCTGGCTGCCTGCCTGTCATTCATTGTCCGTCACACCGCACATCACCCCTTCACTATCATTTTCTTGCTACATATGAGACTCTGAGCCAGCCTCACCGGTAACAAATGATTTGTCTGACACTGTACGGCAGAGAAGCCTACCTCTCACTTCACACCATTTTTTTATTTTTGTTTTTAGTTTTGTGAAAAAAAATGACATGGAAAAATAAAATTTAAAAGGGAAAAATAATGAGTCATTTTATTTTAAAACGAAGGATTAAACTACTGTTAAATGTGATAAGCTTTCATTATTTATGGGTTTTTTTTACTCTTTGAATGCTTATTATTATTATTATTATTATTATTATTATTATTATTATTACTGTATTACTATTCCAAAATAGTATAGAAAATATTATGACTCAGAATGACCAAAAAACCAAATGAATGTTGATAAGGAATACATTCTCCTGCTGGATGAAAAAAAAAGTATTAATTTAAACTACGGTCATTAAGGAATATAATGATCACTAATCAGTGATTACACGTTGTTAACCTATTGATTATCGTTATTGCTTATACCATTGAGTGTCTTGCCAGTGATGCAAAGGTCAGGGTTGTAATCTGGTCCATGTGTACAGAGTGTGTTTTTTCATAATTCGTTTACCACTCTTCCTAAGCGTAAGTGCGGTCACGTTTCCTCTACAATCCACCTTCCCGTAAGCATAATTAAAATGCGTATGTCCCGGTACAGATTTATCTGATTACCAAACCCTTCCTTCACCTCTGACAAGACATCTTGTGAATGTGGGGAGTGCCAGGCCTCCACCGTGGTTTGGATTCCACGTTAAATTGTAGGTCCTCCATTTCATCTCACAATCACCTTACCATAACACACTAGCGTAAGTGCGTATAACCCGAACGGGTAATAAGACGCGGTGCTAATTATAATACAATGCGTATAGCCCTGATATATATTTTTCTAGCACCATGTCTTGCTACTTGATCGGGATATACGCATAGTTCTATGTACTAACTACAATGATATGTTAGGCATGAAGAAGGTTTAATGTAGAGGCATTTTACCCGCAATTTTAAAACAATGCATTCAAATTGTTATTCAAAAGGTATCCCGCTACTCCTAATAAAAGTATAAAAAACACTCCTATGTATAACAACCTATATCACACCCTCGCCCCCAAACTAAATGTCTAGGTACGCCACTGTTGTAAGAGAATACTCTGGTTGTCAAGTTATCAGTGGCATCCTGCTATATAGCTTGTTGGTAAGTTGTCCTTCTCTTCAAACCACTCGGTTCATCATTCTATCATCTGCCACAGCGCTAAACACCAACACTCAAATTGTTTCCTTTGTTAAGCAAATCAGTTGTTGCGTCTTGTTGAGGAAGACAAGCAACACGAGATAGCAATAAGAAGGAAGGGATAGAGAGGAGAGGTAGAAAGAGAGCGAAAAGAAGAAATAATCATCTATAGAGCGTTCCACTCTTGCATTGCAGTGCAAGCGTGTGTACACTTGTCAACTCTTTCTCGCCCATAGGAATAGTCGTTTGTGCTCACCTTTCTCTACTCAGATTAGTTGTCATTTTGTAACTTGAAGTATAAAATTGCAATAATTAAATATTCAGTTATTATTTATTACATTCACTGATACATCAAGTAAAACTAATATTAGTGATCAAAGCCAATTTAAAATTGTTTAGTTTTACTAAAATGTGAAAATATATCTCGGTTTCACTTCATAAGTCTAATTTTCAAAGTGAGAGAAGATCAATCTTATTAAGTCGACCTTGGTGGTCTTGAGGTAGATTGCTCGAATCAAGCAGGACCTGATGTTTGTGAATTCAAACCAAGATGGGGTCGAATGATTTTCCTTGAGCGACAAAAATTCGTAGCATAACTTTCTTTTGACGGGAGCTAAAGCCATTGGTCTCGTGTCAATTACAAAGCCGTGTATGCCTACATGCATAACGAACGAACATGAGCATTGAACGAGCCCAGCCATACTTTAACGAACAAGGTGACCTGGTGGTCTAGGTGTAAGGTGTCAGACCTATGTGCTGGCGGCCGGGGTTCAATCCTCGGTCCCGGCAAAGATTTATCTAATTACCAAACCCTTCCTTCACCTCTGACAAGACATCTTGTGAATGTGGGGAATGCCAGGCCTCCACCGTGGTTTGGATTCCGCGTTAAACTGTAGGTCCTCCATTTCATCTCACAATCACCCTACCATTACACATTAGCGTAAGTGCGTATAACCCGAATGGGTAGTAAGACGCAGCTAATAATAATATTTAACGATCAAATACAAAAGAATGAGTGTGAACTCAACAACAATCACGAGCGAGCACGGACAAACAACATCGAATACCGGTGGATGCAATCACCAGCTTATCGGTACTTCAAATAAAAAGGGTTCGTCCTAGTTCAACTGTGGACTGCAGGTGTAGATATTTTATTTTGTATTCTTTCTGAGTGCGTGCTTGCCTGCCTTGAAATGGCGTGGACAATTGACACAATATTATAATTTATAAACGTCGAAGAAAATATTCCTGTGCTTTGTAATCCTTCTGATACCTACTACAAAGTAACACTCAAGAATAGTTACGATTGTTTAATAATTATCGGCAACAAATATATATAACTATGCCTGAAATATTTAAAAAGTAATGGTAGTCTTTACAAACAAATATAATACTTTCATTAAATGTTGGAGATACTCGATTATACTATAATAATGATTTAATTTTATTTTATTTAATACTAGATTTTTATTTATAGCGGACAGTTTGAATTTAAAGCCAACTTAATATGACACACATCTGTAGCCTCATGGTTTAACGCACTACACTTGCAGTGGATTAGACTGCCAATGACGTGGAGATCAAAGTTCAAATCTCTGTCGGGTGTACTGATGGTAGTTTTTCCCAATTGGATATCCACTCTCCCTCCATGCAAATGTGGATACACTTTCTAAATACAACCTTCCTAATCCCTAACAGCTTTAGCGTAATTTGTACATACGCGTATAAACCTAATGGGTAGTAAGACGTGGTGCTAAAAAAAACATTGGCTCCTACGGTGAAACAACCACCCAATAATGGATTTTCTCATTAACGAAAATGGACACTTCTAAAGACGTATCCTTATGAATACCAATCTCTAAAGAGCGGATAAAAATCAAAAATAAAAAAGAATAATTTTTAGAATTTGACTGTAGGAATTTCAAAAATGACATTGTCTCACGCGAAGGGTGAGCATTCCTCCCTTCTCCCTTATAGTCTAAGTAGTAAGGATTATTTCACTTCAAGGTCGTAGCTCCCATCCCTTCCGAGCCAACAGTGGGGGATGTTCCAGCAGTTTTGGGAGCTAGTACATACATACAATACACAAGGCATGTTCTATTTGATTTGATTTGATTTGCTATTTTCTTATTTTTCTGTATATTAGGTAATATTTAAAGTAAGCTACTTACAGTATTTATTCATTAGTCATAACTATTCTGTATGCAATACTGCAAAGTGCAATATATTTTTGTTTAGTTAATATTTAAAGTAAAAAGTGTCATATATATTAAACTGTGTTCAAGAAGTATAATTTAAAGAAATATTATTATTATTATTATTACTATTATTATTATTATTAGCACCGCGTCTTACTACCCGTTCGGGTTATACGCACTTACGCTAATGTGTAATGGTAGGGTGATTGTGAGATGAAATGGAGGACCTACAGTTTAACGTGGGATCCGAACCACGGTGGAGGCCTGGCATTCCTCACATTCACAAGATGTCTTGTCAGAGGTGAAGGAAGGGTTTGGTAATCAGATAAATCTTTGCCGGGACAGAGGAATGAACCCCGGCCACCAGCATAGAAGTCTGACACTTTACCCCTAGACCGCCAGGTCACCTTTAAAGAAATACATTCATCCAAATAACGGACACCTCTTCAAAAAAGCCTTCTTTTGATCCCGGAGGGTGTCCGCTATTAAGAGATTTCACTTTATATTAATACACCCCTTATCACAATGGATGTTTTCAAATTATTGCCTCGTGTCGTGAAACAAATCAACACAGAACAAGAACGACCCACTCGATTTCTTTAAAAGAGTTATATCAAATCATTTCATATCAGTAATGAAGCTGTCTGCGTGTTTTTTGCTATGTCGAGACATGCAAACTGAACGAATCGGTTGGTATTGGCATTGAATTGTTTCTCCCAGTATTATAAGGTAAATCAAAAAAGGTAAATCTTAAGTTGTTTCAAGTCGTGTATAACGGACAATACCGATGAGGTGGAAATCTTGGGATTGGGTTAGAGCTCATTCCGTGATTATGTTTCCATTCTGATCTTGTTTTTCAGTTAAGTGTGTGATTTCACAAGCTGATACAAGCAGAATATCCAGACAGGTTACTTTATATACACTTATGGTATTTGGAATTAGAAGTTCAATGCTACACTTGACAAAAGTACACCATCTATCCCGGTCTTGAGCTAGTTCCACCCAGTCCACTTTATTCTCTTTCAGGTCCATTATAATGTTATCCTCCCATATACGTCTAGTTCTTCCCAATGGTCCCCATTGGGTTTATCATTCAATACTCTGATCACGGTTCTAGATTCTCACAATCGCGCTGCATGTCCTGCCAACCATAATTTAAGATACTTGATTATCCTAACAATGCCTTATGGTAAGTACAGGTGAGTACAGATGACTACAGCTCATCCTTATTTAACTTCATCTACTCCCAAGTAGCCTCCTCCCTTTTTGGACCAAATAATATCGTCCTAACCACCTGTTTTTTGAAAGGTTACTTTATACACCCCGATTAAAGAAAATAATTCACTGAAGGTTGCTGATAGCACAAATAATGCTGCAGACCTAAGACTTGCAGCAATAAACATAAACTTATCCGAATCATCTTAGCACATATGAATACAACTATTAGCAGATAACAGTTTGAAATGTGAGATGATGTATTCCTGGGAAGGCAAAGCACAACTGTTTTAAACTTAATAAATGAGTCCATCATTCCTGAGATTGTTTTTATCATAATAATATTATATTTTATTTCCAATTTATTGCATATGTAATATTAATTTAACTCTTGCTTTGTTATTAATTCAAATTTAACAGTGTTAATTTGTCAAAATATATACAAATTGTACAGTGCTGTTTCAATGGGGGTTTAAAACTATAATACATGGTTGTAATTAACAATCATTTAAATATCAATGACATAAATAAAATTTCAAAAGTATTCTAAAATGAATGCACCTTGTATAGCAGCCAACACAATACACATACAGTTCA
The DNA here is from genome assembly GCA_902151425.1 of Timema shepardi. Classification (NCBI taxonomy): domain Eukaryota; kingdom Metazoa; phylum Arthropoda; class Insecta; order Phasmatodea; family Timematidae; genus Timema; species Timema shepardi. The sequence goes on from CABFVX010000417.1 coordinate 26,548, forward strand.
TTTGATAGATCTAGAATGTGAAATCATTCAACCTGTCTTGCTAATGTGGATAATATCTGGCAACTACGTGCTTCATAAGGCCTGTAGGAGACCTGGCGGTCTAGGGGTAAGGTGCGAGACTTCTGTGCTGGCGGCCGGGGTTCAATCCCCGGTCCCGGTAAAGATTTATCTGATTGCCAAACCCTTCCTTCACCTCTGGCAAGACATCTTGTGAATGTGAGGAATGCCAGGCCTCCACCGTGGTCCGGATTCCACGTTAAGCTGTAGGTCCTCTATTTCATCTCACAATCACCCTACCATTACACATTAGCGTAAGTGCGTGTAACCCGAACGGGTAGTAAGACGCGGTGCTAATAATAGTAATAATAATACTAATAATAATAATAAGGCCTGTACCACAATCTTATATTGGAACGCTCTATAACTTGTTTACTTGCTGTAAGAGATTTTCCTTCTACGTGTTTCAAGATGAATGGCATGTCTTCCTGGCTTTACACTTTTAACACTTTCAAATGGAGGGAGCTTAGGAAATAGTTAAATGAGTTATTTAGGCTATAATTATTTTGTTCTTCACAGTTCATCAAATGTATTTTCGTTTGCTTTGTTCACTTAATGGTGTATCGTCCCTAAGGTTCAAAGCTGTGTTGATAACAATATTTGCATAACTTCTGGACCACAAAAATAATTTTAATGTAAAATTCATTTGTCATTGTATATATATATATATATATATATATATA
>CABFVX010000417.1:27371-73193 GCA_902151425.1 Timema shepardi
ATATATATATATATATATATATGTATGAGTGTGTGTGTGTGTATTTTTGAAAAAATGTAAATAGCTATACAAATGGCTGTATGAGCTAATAATTTTAATATAAGAGCATCTGTCGTTTTTTAAAATTATTTTTGATAAAAAAAAAAGTAAGTAGCTGTGCAAATGACGATATAATTTGAGATATTCTATTGGTTGTAAAGTTTGAGCTAGGCGGAGTAACACACTATACCCTCCAATTTACTGGTATAGCTAGCCCTTTTGTGCTATGTGCTTTAAATACACATTTCATTTACCCACTAGTAGATATATTTTACGAATTTTTTGCTATTTTTAATTTTTTTTAACAACCTAATACTACCCATCCGGGATGTATCCGAATTTAATGACACTAATGAAATAGGGGTGAGGAAGATAGATTTGGAAATATACTAGTAATTGTGTGGACGGAGAATGGAGAACCCTTAAGTAAAACCCATGATCAATACACCCAGTTGAGATTTGTACCCAAACCTTTCCATTACTTATACAGCTGACAAGACGAGCTAGATATTTAGTCTGATTGACCGCCTATGTGGGTATTTTTTAAACCTAATATGTGAGTCGAATAAAAATTGGAAGCTATGCAAACCATGATGATAGTCCCATTTGCCACATTTGTGTGAGTATAAAATGGTATTTTCAAACAACGGAAAATTTGGACAGTAGTAACATTTTATTAGGTTAATGTGCTAGGGTATGAGAAAAGTTTAGTTAAGAGGAAGTGTACTCACATTTGCGTGAATGGCTAATGAAAAACAATCGAGGAAAAACCACCCTCAGTACACCCGAACGGGATTCAAACCCTGATCTCCCCGCCATCAGCAGTCTAATCTATTGATAGAGTGACGTCTTAGATCATTCGATCACCGAAGTGGTCGCTAGAAAAACTTCTTTGAACTAAGGTCATAAGAAAGTAAAATATGAATAATATTTTAAACATGGTAGACTCAAGATATTTTGTTATTATGAACTATTCTTACTTTTACATTTTCATAAAATGCTTTGACACGCTTGGATAATAGCCTAAAACTGATGTCCTAGGTGAAACATATAGAAGAAATGGTAGTAGCAGACTGTAAAATCACCAACTTTATTTATGATCGTTATGTAGATGCCAAAAATCAATAGTGAAATATTCTTGGAAAACAAAAAGTAAGCATCCCCATGTTTCCTTGTTTTTTAATATAAGCCCATACAAAACGTATTTTTTTATGTAAAATATGATAGCTTGAATATAAATGGGATTTATTTTAAATGAAACAAAATAAAAAAAATTATAAAAGAGAAAAATAAACCACTTGAAAAACATTTTTAGTGTAAGTATATTTTTGAGGGGAAAAAGTAGCAAAATTTATCATCTCCAAATTTTACGAATTTGAAAGAAGAGTGTCAATTGTGGAATGAAAGAAATCCTTGCCCAGAGTTACATGAAATACCTCTCCGGCAAAATATTTAGGCTCTTTCTCGCTCAATCACAAAATTTTAATGTTTATAAATAAACCGGAAACTACCGCCCTTTAGAAACTTCCTAGTATATGCGATTCCTCCCAAAAGGTGAGAAATGGCGACACTAACCATCCTAAGAGATTGTTGGATGGGGAACACATCAGGACCAAACTTGGAGCTGTAAACTCACTAGTAGTATCAAAATGAAACTATTTTGTATCTCTGGGGACAATCATCTAAACTGAAAAGCGATACTATTTATTGTAAGGTTTTCAAATACAAAAAGACATTGATTAAAGCTCTTATAAATTGATTGTGGTTTTTTTATTAGTTTTACTGTATAAATCGTATTGATTTATTCCTAAGTCTAGTTCACTACTTTTAAAATAATCATAACCTAAGTTTGCCTCAATTTAATTGATTAAAACTCATAACAATTGATTTCACAATTTCAACAAGTGAATAACTATTAAAAAAATAGTCATTTAATGATTTAAAATCATTACGGCTCACCAGTTTTAACATGTCAAACTTGCTAAAATATGATAACCCTTATTTTACGAAAAAAAAAAGTGTATAATCAGTGATTTCTGGTAGCTTACTTCTTGAAATACAAGTTTTTGATAGTAATTTCTTAAGGATACCGTAGCTAATATCGACCAGAATTCGATCATTTTTAAATAACAGAATCTCAGAAATTCATAGAAGTTTAAGTAGTGAATACATCCCATCTAAATCTATTAGGGTTATCATGTTTTTCCTCAGACCCCTTCAATTTAGAGGAAACCTCATAATTTTCTAACTTCAAACAAAAAGAGTTGTAATGTGTTGTTCCTCTTAAGGTTGTGGTGGAGGGACGTGGAAGCGTGGAAGAATCACGCTAACAAGGCCACTAGAGAGCAGTTTATACAACACATGAAAATGACCTCGTCTTTACATTCATTCTCAGCTGGCTTATTGCAAGCCAGCAAGACTCATAATAGCTTGTGGTTGTTGGGATAGTTACGTGCACTTTCTAAATACACAGATTATACTAGTAATTCGGTGAAGAGTAGAACCTACTCCTGCCATTTTAAAAAATGTTAATTCCATCATGTTAAGAATTAAGTCATATTCTTAAGGTAGATTTTTTTTAACTACACAATATTTAAGAAGTCCTTTGATATTTCTTAATATCGCTTTCAACAAAATGTAGCCTAAGAATATCAATAGATTTATGATGAGTTAAAAGGTTAAAATATTTAGTTTATGTTTTTTTTAATCAGTGATGTCTTTACGTAAACATTTGTGTTTCTGAGATTAAAGCGAAAGGTAAAAAACCTATATCTAAGTTTCTAAGTTTTCATCTATTTAATGATGTCATGTTTTAATTAGGTCACAACAGAACATTTTAAGATAATGTGGGCTTGTCTCATAGGGTTTGACGTAAGCTATCACACATTTTTTTTTAAATCCTTTAAGCTTAAAATTTAAATTTTTCAACCGGTCAGAACTTTCTCCTACATTTTGGTAGGAACAGTATTTAAAAATATTAAACTACTTCATAAATAATCTGAGATTTCTAAACGTCTACACGATTCTCAGTGCTCTCCCGTGTGGCACTTTAAAGAATTCTCTTTAGATTTCAGATTTAGACATATCTTATCATTTCTACTTGCATTTGAAGTTAATATTATTTCTTTGGTGATCAAATTAGACAAAAAAATAGTACATTCAATTCAATGTGAACTACCGTTGTGCCATTTAAGACGTCAAGTCTCGCCATTTATATAAACAAATTTTAATATGCCCTAGGTACTCGATCGATTGCTTAGAATTTTAAATTCAATTCACTTGAGTTGAAATATTAAACAAAAAATCATTTGAGAGGCCACCATATATAAACGGATGTACAGATTGAAACAGTATACCCATTCATCGCTGGGCATAGGATCAGATAAAGTCCCTGTCAAATTTCAATAATTCTGTCAATGCATTTGCCAGCTATCGTGGAACAAACAGATATACTTAAATTTGAGCACCCATGATTTTTGAACGTATAGCCAGTTCAAAAATTTATATAAATACATATTTTAGACTAGATTCATAAAATGTACCATACAAATTTTGTTAAATTTAGTCAACGTGTTTGATGGTTATTATGGAACCAAAATCCAGACGTATGGTCAGACAAAATGCCAAATGAACAAGTTAATACAGGACTTGGCTACGATTGGTTAGTCAGGAAACTACTTACAAATTAGTTTAACCTGGGATTGTAGGCCAATTATTATAGACGCAAGCCTAGAATTTTTCTTATTGTCTTACTACCCATCAGTTCTGAACTCATATCTTCACTAATGGGGCAGGGAAGACGAGTGTATAATTTAAAGGAAATGTATTTTCATTTTCTTGGAGGGAGAGAGGGAAACAATTTAGCTAAAAAATACACCTTAATACATAGGACCGGGACTCAAACCTGACCAACTTATTGTAAGCAAAACTGAACCAGTCAGACGCCTTTGACGAAGTGTCCAACTGGGACGGTCCTAAATTAGTGAATTGAGAGATTTGTCAGGGAGATTCTTTGAGCCTACACTCAGCGATGGATATATCTGGTGTTGCGTTACAGTAATTTGTTTCAAGATAATGGTCGCTCAAAAAGTATTTCGTCTATTGGCCCATCCCAAATTTTATGAATATAAACACCTAAAAATGTAATCGAACACCTCAGGCATATTTTCTTAAATTTTGACATATTGCGAGAATGGTGTACTAAGCCACATGAACAAATATTTAAAGGGTACGTAGTTTCCTAATTACTCAATTTAAAAAAAACATTAAATATTTTACAAATGGGTCTAACGATATAATGAACTAGATCTAAATGGTTATCTTGATTGTGTTTGACATAGAAAAATTCACTGTATACTTGTATTTGTACTTTGTATTTATTGTTAGCTAAATGATGACTGATTTTTTTTAAACTAGAAATTCTTTTAAAATGGCCCTAACGATTTGGTTCCAAATGTGTATCTTGGTGAGTCTGTGACGTGACAAATAGCCCGGTACGCTTGGCTTTGAGTGAAAAATCGATACATTGTCGTTTACTGAAGAATGATTTTTGAAAATTCGAATAATTTAGAAAATTGCTCAAACGACTTTCCTTAAAATGTATAGCTGGGTAGTGTTTGACATTAACGTGAAAAAGAAAGCAATATACTTGTTTTAGAGGGGGGGGAATATGGGTAGGCTATGGGTAATTTACTGATTATGTTTTATTCAAAAATAATTAAAAAATATGGGTATAGCAATTTGACTCAAAATTAGTATCGGGAGATTATTTTAGTGTAGTTTAGTTACAACCAATTATAGAAAATTTTAATGTTATGGAAATTGACCTTGAAGATTGGCTTCAAAATGGGAATATGTGAAAAATGATTTTTTTAAAATTAATTATAAATAACATTTATCTAAGTGTAGCTTACAAATTAATTATTTTTGAACGTTTGAATTTTGTTATATATTTTTTAACAATTTACTTTAGAATTCATATATATTAAAGTATTATTATTGTGACTAACAAGATGATGTGTTTGTTTTTATAACTAGACTTGTTTAAGGGTAGCTTACCAAATATATTTTTTTTTTAATTTTCTTCGAAGCTATAATACAAAATATTATAGATTTTGTCTGTTTGTGTCATACCATATAATTTTATTTACTATTATTAATAAGAAAAACAAACAGATCTATGCAACAGGTTACTTTTATTAAATTCACGAATATCAAATATCCCAGCCATTTTGACTTGAGAGAGCTTTATTCAGCCAATAATACAAGGACAACTGTACAAATTAATCTCCTGAGTCCAAGATGGCTTCATTATCTGATAGCTCGTGATATTAATTGATCACTAATACGTAGCTGATGATTTCCGAACGTCCATGAGAGACTCTGCCTTAAAATACGAGTGAAAAATAACCCTGCACACTGGGTTACTCCTGGATAGCTCAGAAGCTAAAGGATTGGCGTACCAACCCAAAATCCTGGGATTGATTCCCGATTCCAGGTGTCATTTTTACATTCAAAATATATTACATTTAGATACGGTTAACAAACAAACTTACAAATATAATAGCTTTGCTACTTAATCCATACAAGTTTTGAAGTAATATTTTAATTGTAATAACCCGCCTCGGTGGCGTAGTTGGCTAACGCGTTAGTCGTGTTGAGCTGCTCTACTGCTGAGGACGGGGAGATCGAAGTTCAAATCTCGTTCGGGTGAACTGGGGGTGGTTTTTACTAAATGGTTTTCCACTCTCTATCCACGCAAATGCGGGTTCACTTCCTCTAATTCAACCTTCCCAATTCCTAATCCAATAGATAATTAGTACTTAAAGTGTATAACCTGAACGGGTAAAAAGACGCGGTGCTAAATATTATTATTATTTAATTGTAATAGCAGATTCTCTCATACTTCAAAAGCTAATTCTTATATACCTTGGGTGATTTATATCGAGCAACCAGGATTGCCACCTTTCCTAAGTACTTTTAACAAATACACCAACAAAATTATATGACACGATTCAACCTTTCTAGGAAATAATTATTTATTTATGTTGCTCACATAAATAAACGTAATTACTGACAAAAGAAAGTTATAAAATAATGTAAACTTTAGTCTGCTTTGAAAGATATTTACAAATGTATTATTTATCGATAAAAAGAGAAGACATATTTTTAATTTATGTCTACCGCAGACATAATTACTTTAAGCTCTTTGTGTCGACAAGGGGGAAAAAAGATTATCGAAGTTCCGCTTGAAGTAAAGAAAACAATTTCGTTGCTCTTCAGTTGAGCTCAAAGTGTTTTATCAACATTATCAAAAATCGATGCAAATGGCTTGTCTTTCTTTTGGAATGGATGATAGCAAAACAATATAATTTTATACATCAATGCATATACATAAATATCTGGCATAGATTCAAGTTTTGTTTGCGTTTAAAGTTTTTATTCCATTTCGTTGTTGAAAGCTGTAAAAAGAGATGTTGGAAAGAACAAAGTAGAAAAGAGATTTCAGACAAAAACAGACAACCCAATGCATAATAATCCTTAATGTTTTATTGGAACACCACTGGATATTCCAGGATATGTTATCTCAGTAAACGTAACTCAGCTGAAATCTATGCCTTTAAAGATTAAACAGATTTACATTTTAGCCCTAAGTTATTTAGATGATTAATTATAATAGAGAAGCTTTGTAAAGTTAAGGGGTTTGGGGATATGTTTACGACGACTTTTTACATAAAAGGTACACTCCATTTACGGTGAGGGCTTACAGACTTACCTTGACGGACTCCACTATGACCCTATCTTATAAGCTGCATCATAACGGAAACAAGCAAGGTTCAATGTAAATAAAGTTTATTTACAATATGATTTTAATTTTATTTTTATAATATTTTTAACAAGCTTTTCTTATAAATTTATTAGTACACTAATAAATTTTCTTCTAACCTAATAAATTGAAGAAAATTTAATTTTTTTAGTGGAGAAATATTTTAATAAATATTGTTAATAGTTGCATTATAAACCTATTTAAAAATACAATATGCATTAATTTAATCACACACTGGAGCAAATCTAATTATTTTTATAGTTATAGCCTGTTGAACCTTTTTTTAATTTCATGTAGCCAATCTTACATGCACTTCAGCATATACCCACTTCACTTCTTGAACACAGATATGTATGTCTATCATATAGCACGTTTAGTTAATTTAAGTGAATTAGTTTTTTAGAATGGCGACATTTACACTTATACACAGATATACCACAATAGTTTCCTGATGTACTGTATATAAAATAAGTTAAAAATGATTATAAAATATGAATTTTAGGCGAAATGTCATCACAGTCGAAGTGGGTCCTTATTAATTTATCATATAAGTCTAGTCTGTCAAGGTAAGACTGGATAGTAAGTACATTTTTGGAAGTAGGACTATTTCACAATTTTATGAACTAACATAGCCTATTAAGTAAGCATGTCATAAATAATCACCCTACCTTAAAACAGGCACTTACTGCAAGTACAAAAAATGTATCTTTGCACCAAATAATACATTATTAAAATAATTACATAAGATGGTATGTCCTAGTGAATGAGTGAATAGACATGATACAAGTTTAATGGATAGTGCTTTTATAAAAGCTGTGGATTAAAGATATTTAATATTTGTGAATGGGCTTGTCTCCATAGCTAAATGTTAACATTATTGGCAAGTAGAGTAAACATTAGGTGTGCAGTCCTTGAATAAATCAAGTTGCATTTAGAGTGCAAGTAAAGCCTTGTGATCATTAAGGGTGTGTTGAGTACCAACAGATATAATATTTAATAGGTAACAGAAATGAGAATTAAAAAAAAATCCTTTATTAAAGTTCTAACCAACATTCGAGACCTCTAACAGGCTATCACTAAGAAATACATAAACACATATGGCTTACAAAAGATAATTAGATTATGTGGGTGTACAAGTGAGAACAACCCAGGATCTAATATAAGTACTCTAATCTTCATTGTGTTTATTGATGACCTTGTTAAGCATGTATGGTTTCCAAACTATTTACTATTTTCTAATAATTCTAGATTTTTCAAAATCATCAATTCACTAACAAATTGTGTAGATATACAAATCTACAAAAATATCATATTACGATGGTCTATTGAAAATGGAATATCAATCAATAACTCTATCGTTTTCACAAGGAAAATCACCCTTAATGTTTCACTTGTGAACTTGATATTGATGTTATTGAAAGCTGTATATATATTAACTATTTAGGTTTTCTATTACATCAGGATGACGATCATATTATAGTTTCTCACTTTCTTAAATTACTCAGTATTATTCTGGAGGTTCTTTGTTCTATTTTGATGGTAACAGATTTAATATGCAAATATCTTCCAAACAAATTTCCATAGGAAATTGACAGGTCAAAATTACTCAGTTTAGAGAGAATCTTACTGTGCTGACATAGTTTAAAAGCTTTACTTTGGTTAAAATAAATGGTATGAAACTAATCTTGAGTATAATAAACACGAGGGAGAAAATAGCCCAGAAACTCTAATAAGTTACAGCAGATTTATTGTTTACAGAACTATGTTGATTTCCAGATAAGATACTTTTTTCTAAATGGTGAAAGATGTTCCCATGTAGTATTTTCTCAAATACTTTAGAAAAAATGTTTAGTAGTGAAATAATCCTAAAGCTTCAAATATTGGTTCTGTCCCTTTTATATATATATCTGTGTGTATAACTATAGATTATTCAAATGCTTCAGGGAAGGTTTCCCTTGATAGGCTAGGATTAAAAATATCTGCTAGTCAAGGGATATAAGATATTAAAACAAACTTTTAAAAATTAGCTAGGGATTCTACCTACCTTAGCACAATTGTAATGAATATTGAATTGAATTTTTAATAGAAAAATGAGACATTCACGGAAGTAACATGGCTAGAATACCAGAACACATTTTCAATAATAATAATAGTACAACTGGAATAGTGGGATTATACATTGAGATAAAATATCTTCCAAATGCATGTGCTATTAAAAGAATATCAATTATAATATTTCCATTAATTTCAGGATCGTATGGGGAGACTTTGCATTTCTTTAGACTAGTTTGTATTAGGTAATAATAGTAATCATAATCATCAAAAAGAATAGTTTATAGAAGTTAATAATTATTGAAGGATATATTGAAGTAAAAAAATGCATGAGGAATACCAAGGTTAGGATACATGAATCAATAGCTAAAGTTGTTGGCAAGAAAAATTCTAAATCTGTTAAAGACTTTGCTTGAAATAGGTAGAAGTGGAGTGATGCAGAAAATAATTAAGGAAATTGATGATAGTGTAAGTGTTCTCAATTATAGTAATTTGAGACTATTCTTACAATATCACGTCTTCCTGCCAATATATAAAGTTCAGACTGGCGCAGAAAAATTAATTAATATGAAATGGTTTTGTTCCAAATGATGTAAACGTGGTCTAAGTCCTTTCTATAGTGTTTGTCCTCGAATTAATGAAAGATAAGCAGATGACATCCAGTACCCTGTCACTTTGCTTGGATTGAACATGAACCACTGTATCCAGTCAGTACACCTGCCTCTATCTCAATGAGCCACAAGAGGCTGACTTATTCTCTGCCGAGTTTATCCTGTTCTCAGAAATCGAGAGGTTTTTGTTTCCCTGTTTGTTGACGTTGGTTGGTGAGGGAGAGTAGCAGGCATTCTCTGTAGTCAGCAGTTTGAGATGATGCATGGTCCCATGGCTTGCCTGCGTAAACAACATCCCAGACACACTACTGGAGATATTTGCTACAGTAAGATCGTTCATTAGAATAGTAGCTGATCATTCATCATAGCCGCATTACACTTCATGGGAAACATGGCTGCTTCGTCAAATCGGATCGGCCGTTCATGCGACTGCTGTTTTCATTATTCAATGAAACACTTTCAGATAATTTTATACATATAAAAATAAGATATGGACGCAATTTAGATCTAATGTTATTGTTGTAAGACTTGATATAATCAATCTGCCTACTTAAGTACGGTTTCATTAGGTGTGTGAGGGTTTAAGAATTAATTTGGATTTTTTAATAGGAATAGTTATTTAAAATCAATTTATTAAATTTAAAAACTAAACATTAACTTGATCAAAATTGGGCTTAATAGAGAAATAATAGATCTTGTGGTTTATTGTAATATATAAAGAAAGGATGAAACAGAAATATTTTAAAACAGGCTTTAATTTTGAAGTATGAAAATTTTCATTCAAATAATAGACAAACGTATACTTGATATAAAAAACAATTCTATGACATTGTTGATTTTAGTATTATATGTGTATAATTCAGTTCATTTAATTAGCTTATGATAAGCTTTGAAAATTTATTTTATTACATTTTTAAGTCTTAAATTCTTGGCCGAAACAAATTTAAAAAATTACATTACACTATATTTTTATTATTTAAAAATATTAGAAATAATGAATAATAAAAAATGAGAAATTTAAGAGAAAACAAACCTACACTTCATTCATAATTCATGTTTATGCTTTTTTGTATTTTCAGGAGGGTTTTCTCGGCATGAAGTTAATCTATTAATGCTAACTATTAAAAACCGTTGAGCCATTCGTGCACTTGAACAATTTGTGTTTCTGGAATCGATCTGTATGTTATGTATATATATATATATATTTATTAGCACCACGTCTTATTTCCCATTCGGGTTATACCTTTATTTACTAGCTACGCTAATGGTTTTAGGGATTAGGAAGGCTAAATTTAGAATAAGTATACCCGTATTTGCGTGGAAGAAGAGTGTAAAACCATTTTGTAAAATCCATCCTCAGTACACCCGACCTAGAATTTGATCACTCCGTCATCGGCAGAATAGTCTAACTGCGATAGTAGCGCGTTAGACCATGCGGCCACGAAAGTTGGGTTTTATTTTGTTTGAGGTATTTAACGTGCACCTTATGAACCTGCCGAATAAAACAGCCCGCGGCTTTTAACCTTATATCATCTATAACAGGCACAACAACCAGTTTCCCGGTCGGTAATTCATCACTGTAAAAGTGGAATTCTACACTTACCAATGTTAGGTTTTCCATTCATTTCTAGAATTGAACCAAGGAGACTTTGCTCAGTAGGCAGACATGCTTCCGATTGACAATATTTTACTAAAGCATCTTTTAGTCCAGAAATCATAAAATCAGAGCGGTAATAGTTTGTCCATGTCATGTTTTTAAAACACACTTTTATAAACCTATCATATTGAAACTAACTTAACCCGTAGAGTGAACCAGAATACCCCAGCCATGTGCGGGAGCAAGCCTCAAAAAATATCCAATTGGTCTTACTAGTTATATCGTTCGTAGAAACATTGCCTTGAACAGATTAATTATGAAAACTTTCAAGATGGAATAGTCATATTTTATGTCAGTGGCTCTTCATATGGTCCAGGGACTAGACAATTTAACTTCAAATCCAAAAGAGCTTGATTCCACCCGAGCTGAAGGTGTCTGAAATAATTTAAGATACTTTTTAAAACAATCTTCATGCCTGAACTATAATTTCTTGACTTTATGGATTGATATATATATAATATCAGTGTTATAACATTAATTATGGTCAAGCTTGTTTATAAGTCGTGTGGTAGTCTAAAGATGTGATGAGAAAATTCCCGTTAAATTTTATACTACAGCCATAACCGTATTATTATTATTATTAGCACCGCGTCTTACTACCCGTTCGGGTTATACGCACTTACGCTAATGTGTAATGGTAGGGTGATTGTGAAATGAAATGGAGGACCTACAGTTGAACGTGGAATCCGAACCACGGTGGAGGCCTGGCATTCCTCACATTCACAAGATGTATTGTCAGAGGTGAAGGAAGGGTTTGGTAATCAGATAAATCTGTGCCGGGACCGAGGATTGAACCCCGGTCGCCAACCTAAAAGTTTGACACCTTACCCCTAGACCGCCAGGTCACCCATAACCGTACTACATGAGACTCCTATACCGTGATTTTGGTTGGAAGAAAAGTTTTGAAAATGGCATTTTATACATGTTTATAATATCTATCACAATCAAGAGCTACATATAACGTGACTTCATGTATGAACAAATTAAAACTTCTTCAATACTACAAAATACTGTTCTTTCAACAAAAAACCGCATATACTTTCCATAAACAGGAATGATTTGTCATTTCTTGCGTAGCATATTATAGTTTCTTCTCATCAAGCCCCCCTTCCTTTAGAAATTGAATTGGTTTTTTTATGCGGCAATGAAAGAATTCCTGTAGTGTGGTGAGGTGCATGATTACTTGTCATTTGTCACTTGTCAGAAGACAGTAGTTACGTGCTGTGTCATCTTTGCTTGCACAATCTCATATCACAACAGATATAGGAAGTAAAACTTGTCCATTTTGGTCATACAGCACTTTAAAAATATCTAAATATTGGATTGAAGTCATTTACTCATGGTTTTAACTCTACACAATTAAATTATTTACAGTACATGAAAGTTATCATGTAAATTTATTTTAAAAAACAAATCAAAAATGTACATTTCATATTATTAAATTGTTTCAAATCCACCGTGGTTTGCATTAAAACTAAAGGTAAAGCTTATATAGAGTGGCTTACGGGTAATGAGGAGGTCGGCTATCAAATCCCGGTCACGTGTAATGAGAATGGTTTCCTTCATAGGTTCTTCACTCTCACTCCTCACAAATGTTGGTGAATTTCCTCTGGGTTATGTCTTACTTAATCTCTATTCATTAGTTTAATAAGATGCGGATGGCCCAGATGTGTAGTAGGACGTGGTGCAACATAGAAGAGGGGGTGGCTATTTATACTTTAAAGAGGAATAAAATCTCAATTTTTAATTACAGTAATTTAAAAAGTATTAAAAACTATTTTCAATAATTAGTGCTTTGGATTATTAGATTTCACAATTTGTTACAAAAGTTTATAAATAAATCTTTAAAAATATATATGTAAAGTAGACTAGAGGGCTGATGAAGGGGAGATCGAGGCTCGAATCTTGGTCATTTGAACTGAGGATGAGTTTATCCTAAATGGTTTTCCACTCTCCCTCCACGAAAATTCAGGTACTCCTCCTCTAAATATAACCTTCTTTATCATTAAATAAAACATTAGCGTAATTAGTGCAGAGGCGTTTAAACTGAACAGGTATTGAGTTCCAGTCGAATATACAAAGGGCTTTTTCCTAAATGTTTTATCACATTTACTTCACGCAAGTGCTTGTACATTTACTCCATACGTTACCTTCGGTTCCCCTTCCCCAATAGTGAAATTAAAATTGTGGATAGACCAGACTGGTAGTAAGATACAATAAAAAAAATTAGAATCTCTTTTTGAACTTCATTAACTACCCGGTCAGTCTTGTTGTGTTGTTGTGAGTGGTTATATAAAATTCCTTCCCTTGCTGAATGATGAGTCTGAGGAGGTTTGGCGGGGCCACATTTGAAGAGTGTGCGGTGGTTGCGTGATTCACCGCTTGGTGCGCGCCCTACACAATGCTGATGACGCAAGCGGATCGCCTAAATTGTATGCAGAACATATCACTTTTCCGGGGCACTTATTTACCATGCTGAAAAGCTCTCCGTCGATCGATAGGGTGAGGCAGGGATGGTAAGGGAAGGAGAGGGGGTAGTGCTTGCTTGTATTGAGTAAACACGCAAGAAGCGGGAGGAAGAGGGGGAGGTAAATTTGGCTGGCTGGAACTACAGGGGGTGAGGGAGAGATTGAGGGAGGGTGAAAGGACGAGGAAGAGGGAAGTTGTTGCTGGGGCTTATAAAAAAAAAAAAAAATCAGTCGGTTGTTCGTTTGGGGAGACGGGAAATATTGGTATGTCCAGTTATTATGTAAGTGCTGGAGAAGATAAATCCACTAATTGACAAACTAGAATACGTATTAGATACACATTGTGTGACTGGAGGAAAGGGATGAAGTATATATTAGGGATGTCTCACTTAAGAAGAAAAACTCATTTCTATTCCTAGAAGGTAGGATTTCGTTTCCTCGGTTCTTAACAATATAAGTCAAAACAAATTAACTAGACTAATATAACACACTGGTCCGATGGCATAACTGAAGAGATATTAAGTTTCCTTACGAGGTCGTCTGTTGGTTGGGAGAGGAGGAAAAGAGGAAAGGAGAATCTTAGCAATCCTGGGGTGGGGGAATATATTATTATTTAAAATCCACCAATTGTATTCGGTAGGCAGGTGACTTATTGATTTAAATAATTAAATATAGTTGAATATCACAATTATTGTGAATACAACCTTAAATTTTACGGCCAATTAATATTCTATTTGGTCTAAGATTAGGTAAAGTAGCTCCATGGCTTCTTTGGTGCTGACTGACTGCTTTGAAACGTTACCAGACCTAATTATGTATCCCTACGCCAAACCATGTGATCTACAAAAACATGTGTTTAGCAGCTGTCACTTCTGACAAGCAACATTTAGGTATATACCTAAATGTTGACTGTTAGAAGTCAGCTGTGAGCTGTCAGTCAGCACCAAAGAAGTCTTGGGGCTACTGTAGTTTACATAAAACTGCTTAGTAATATTGCTGTGCTGTTTCCCTCTGAGTCTTACTATCCATCCTAGTAACACTCATTTAATCAAACTATTTAGGTATAAATTAGGAAGGTATAATTTAGAGAAAATCTACGTGTATTTGCATGGAAAAGTATTGGGAAACCTTTCAGGATAAACCACATTAACCGTGAAACCAGATTGGATGAGTGGGACTATGATTATAAATAAATTTAGTTTAAAAATATGTAATCTACACAGAGCAAGTTAATACATAATTATGTCACATTGGCATGCAATGGGAGGGGTCAACTGATTTTATAATAATAAAATTAAATCTTTGTTGTTATTCTTTCATTCCCTTCTTCTCATTTGAGCTTCATTCTTCTCTGATGACATGTTTGGATGTTATATGTTACACCCTCTTCAGGTCTGAGGAAAGCTGGTGTATTGTGAAATATTGTATAGAGATATGTTAATAAAACTGTAAGATTAAAAAGTTAAACTTTAGATATGTAAATATTCTAGAGAATATAATATACGAAATATTAAATAAATAGTCACTTAAATTAACAAGCTTATAATAATTACCTTATCTATGATGACAATGATTTATTTTAATAAATATCATCGGAAAGTTTGTGAAATTTGGAAGTTGTTATTATTATTATTATTATTATTATTATTATTATTATTATTAGCACCTCGTCTTATTACCCATTCGGGTTATACGTACTTACGCTAATGTGTAATGGTAGGGTGATTGTGACATGAAATGGAGGACCTACAGTTTAACGTGGAATCCGAAACCACGGTGGAGGCCTGGCATTCCCCACATTCACAAGATGTCTTTGTAAGAGGTGAAGGAGGGGTTTGGTAATCTGATAAATCTGTGCCAGAACCGAAGATTGAACCCGGGACCACCAGCACAGAAGTCTGTCATCTTACCCTTAGATAACCCGGTCACCCAATTTTTAAAGTTGAAGTGAATTTTGTTTTAATAACGCTTTGTGTATTTAAGAGTCCTTCTAAACCTACGCATAGCAACTATATTATAGGGTGACCTGGCGGTCTAGGGGTAAGGTGTCAGACTTCTGTGCTGGCGGCCGGGGTTCAATCCTCGGTCCCGGGATAGATTTATCTGATTACCAAACCCTTCCTTCACCTCTGACAAGAAATCTTGTGAATGTGGGGAAAGCCAGCCCTTTACCGTGGTTCGGATTACACGTTAAACTGTAGGTCCTCCATTTCATCTCACAATCACCCTACCATTACACATTAGCGTAAGTGTGTAATAACCCGAACGGGTAGTAAGACGCGGGGCTAATAGTAATAATAATAATAATAATAATAATAATAATAATAACTATATTATATAAATAAAACATCTCGAGACAGACGTCGTATCGTTGTTCAATTTTATGTATTCTCCTTCGTGATGGATTTGAGACCATTTGAACAGTTTTAGCATGTTTTAAAAAATACAAACAATTATTTTAATCCCCACGTCTTACTATTTGTTCAGGCGTATTACTCTAACGGAGAAAGGATGAGGAAGGAAGCATTACAAAGGTAATATGCCCACGTTTGCGTGGAAGGAAAGTGGGAATCCGCTTTGGATAAAACGCCCTCAGGCAGACCCGACAAGGATTTGAACCCTGATCTCCGTCATTAGAAAGTTTGTGCAACGCGAGAGTGGTGCCTAAAAACTTTTTGGCCACTGACGCGAATAAGCCTACAAATAAAATTGTAGCTATATTGCTTTCAAACCCAAAAAATATATATTAATATCAGCCCAATTAATCTGATCACAAACGAAAATAAATCGTATGTAATTACGCGTTGACTTTCTCTCTCCATTGTTTTAAAATTGAGATATTTACTCAAAACTCGTTATATATGTGAAAAAAAATAATATTGACTAGAAAACCCGAGCAAAAATTGCCCGCGATATCTACATAAAACATTTCTTGACTACTAGTTTTAAATTTTATAACTTTATTTTAAAGCAGTTAAGTCCTAATTTTTATATTTGGACCAATAAAAAAGATCGATGTTGGGTCCACAAGGGTCAACAATTCGTATTAAAATTTCAACTTCCGTTTAAAAAAATTAAATTTTCATTAGCGGTTGCACACTTTTTTGCTATTAAATACTTCATTTATAAATTTTGGCCAATAAAATAGGTAAATACTTACTATTGAGTCTAAAATGATAGAGATAAAACATTGTTGTACAAACATTGCCCTGAAGAGATTAAAGGGGGAAAAAATAAACTTTTTGAGAGAAATAATTATTTCCTTTTGTCGGGCATTAGATAATTATTGCGTTAAAACTTAATTAGTAGCTCTGTACAACAAAAGCTCACAAAATTGTATACATTGATTTGCCAATATCTCTAAATAAATAACTAAATCTATAAATAAATATATATTTCAAATAAAAGTTTTTTTAATAGTACAACAGTTTTGCATTGATAAATTTTTTAGTATTTAAAATAATTGTGTAGATATTAAGATTTCCACTTCTGTAAATTACCCTAAAATTAATTTTCATGGGAAAATGTAATTTGCAATTTTATTTAAAATCTTAATCAACGCCTAGATACAAATTTTAATAAAAATCGTTAAATTTTTTTTTTTTTCGCTTTTCACCCTTTATTATATTACTCTTGATTTTAGGGTTAAACAGACACACAGACAGACGACATTGCAAAAAACACTTTTTAGGGTTTGGGGTGGAGGGTTGGGGGGCACGAAACTTTGACATCCATCAACATCTTGGGTCAGGTTTTTTTTACAGTCGCAATTTTTTACCTTTACTATTCGAAAAGTTTAAACAAATATATATTTGCGTATAGCTTGAAAGTTATTTGTTTTATAGAAATATTTTTCAAATAATTGTTTTTTACTATAATGGGCCTACATATGTGCAATGATAAGTAATTTCGTATCTCAAAGATCTATGGAGATATGATAAAAAAAAATAGATTTTATGTGTTTGACTGTAACCCCTAAATTCATTTTTACCATAAATTGAGAGGAGCTATTTTGTTTGTAATAGTGACCTATGCTTAGAAATGAAATTTAATCAAAATCGTTAGAGCCAATTTTGATAAAATCGATCTTTCTCTTTTTGCGCTTCAGTAAACTACCCTTAGTTTTATGGTTGGATATCCAATTCCAAATATCCCTCGGGCCAACCCTATGAAAACCCTAGATACCAAGTTTTAACCCAATCGGTAAAGTAGTTTAGGCTCTACTGTGAGGTAGAGTAGCGTCATGGCTTCTTTGGTGCTGACTGACAGCTTTGAAAAGTTACCAGACCAAATTATGTATCCCTACGCCGAACCATATGATCTGCAAAAACATGTGTTTAGCAGCTGTCACTTTTGACAGTCAAAATTTAGGTATATACCTAGTTGTTGTCTGTCAGATATCAGCTGTGAGCTGTCATCCAGCACCAAAGAAGCCATGGGACTACTGTACATACACATAGACAGATGGAAATGCGAAATCAACTTTTTCGGATTCGGGGGGTCATGCAACGTCAACTTTCATCAAAATCTCGAGATCAATTTCTTTAACGGTCACAACACTTTCTCTAGCTCTAAGGTAACGAGAAAGTAAAAGTTAAAAAAAAATGCGTTGATACGTTTTTAATTTTGAGCATAGATGTGTATCTAATCACACGTTTAAACTTAATTTAAAACCATAAAAACTGATACCACACTAGGTAAAGTTTTGGAACTGACTCATCACTAATTTAGATATACTTATTGCCTGTACTTTCTAACAGCTTCTCAATGTAATATTTTATTAAGAAAGACATAACTACCTGTTACAAGATTATTAATTTAACAAACATATATAGGGAAGAAACACAATTAAACAGCGATATATATTTGTCCTTCTCGGAAATTGAATATGAAACATTTATATCAATAGTCAGAAGTTTTTCTGACTTAAATGTTTCAAGAATGTGAAGGAAAATATCAAAGATTATATTAGACATGTCAAAAACCATAGTTATCATAAAATCCACCATTTTCATTGGCATGCGAATGCAATGATCATCTAGTGTGTCTGTTTATTGGATTATTTCCATATACTACCCGTCTTATTATCCTTGAGGGCTAATTATATATTTAAACTAAGGGGGATGGGATGAGAAATTTAGAGTAAAGTATTCCACAAATTATTGGAACGATAGTAGAATACTACTCACAGTACACCATAAGGGTATTCGAAAACAGATATACTTGTCGCCAGCCGATCAGACTATGCGACCACCAATGTGGGTATAAAATATAATATATTAAATACGTTTTCATCCAAGCAACCTACCTATACCACAACTATTGCTGAATAAGATATGTGTTCTATTCTAGTCAACCGCAAAATGAGCAAGGGATTCCCTAAGAGAAATGGAAATAAATATCATCCATAGAACGGAAAAAAGGAATCCCCGTCCAAAGTATGTCGGCAAAAAGATGAAGTGACGCCCGGAAGCGTTCAGGATAGCGGGAACCGCGCGCTAGAGGACGGGGAGGGGCAGACGGCGACGCACAATATTAAAATTTGTTGCATCCCGTCAATTGAAAAGAAAATTAATCGGGCAGAAATGCAATCTGTGGTGGGGGTTGAGGGGGGGGTAGAAGGGGAGGCCGGATTCGACTTGTTTCGTTCGACAAGAAAAAAGATAATCGAACGAAGTAAAGAGGAAGCGAGATAGTAAAAGTGAAATGAAAAATGAATAATAAAGTGAAAGCAAAGGAAAAGAAACGTTGAGCTTGGGAGTGTTCGTAAGTTTGTTAAGGAAGGGGGTTCAAGGGGGTATAACGGGGGTCGGTGTATTGTTTTACTCCCATCTAGCGTTTGTTCCGTTCCTGGAGCTATGTTCCAATACAAAAACAATAAGCTGGGCTCCCGATCATATTGTAACTTCCCTGAATTTTAGACAAACCTGGGACAAGAAACAATTGACTTATTTTCTTCGTATTTCAACCCAGTTCTCAAAACGTTCGGTTAGAGCAGAGGTTTTTTAAACGGGGTGGCAATACATCTTTGATATGGGAGGTGTTTGTTATCGTATGGCATATACGATTGTGTAGGGTCATGTCATCCAGGCTAGGTTGCCTTATGTGTAGATTATTAGACGCTCTGTTGGCACTTAACGTTGCCCAAGGTACAATATAGGAGGTATTATACACGTCGTACCTTCAATGAGATGATGTGATTAGAGTTATTATTAAGTTGGAGAGCTGGTTTGAATCTTAACCTAACATAAGCCTAGTTAACCAAACTCTTGTGCCCGTTAGGCTCATTCTCCATAAGGGGAAAATACCGAAGGTACCATTTGCTAGACTCTTATAACAAATCCACAGCTTCTCCCAGGAATACCCAGACATCAAGAACAAAACCAATTTGTAACTGCAAATTTTGAAAAAAAAATCATAATGTGAAGCCAAGCATCATGGTCTGAAGGATTTAGGTATGATAGGGTTAAGTAGCTAATTTTAGAAACTACTCAAGCTGGATAATCCACTTTATACTCTCATGCCATGAGTATACTGTTGCTGCTTGGCCCATGTCCCACATAGATTTGTGCTTCCCTTCTTAAGAAGCCAGGAATTTACAACCCTCCCCCCCAATATGGCTTCCAAATCATTTAAGACTACTTAACTAGAAGCTATCTTGCTATATAATTCGACGCACCTAGCCAATATCACACTTAGACGTAAATTTACGAAAGAGAAAGGTAGGTAAGAAAAATAGAAGTTAAACCTGAGTGGCCTCTTGTTTTTCTTCAGATAGCTCTTACCCTCTTCCACTGACAAGTATAAACACTCACTCTTCTACTTGTGCCTAGACAGCATTGACTCTCAATTCAAAATAAACCTCTTCTTCTTTCCTATTCTAGATAGACTTAGACTTTCGCGGAGTTATTTTAATCAACAATCTGGCCGGAAGATTCCTTATGGCTATTTTCATGAATAAACCAATTAGCCTAAGTTGTGCTAATCTAAAAAACACATTTACAAAATCACAACTTCAAGATCAAAAATTAATGTTATGAAATATTAAGATTGTTTTAGTAATTATTTAGGAATGTATGGTTTTTGTTTGAATATTAACTTACATACATAAAACCCTCTGAACAAAGGCAGGTGTACTAGGAATAATTTCCCACATGTGATATATTTCCAGGCCCGAATAGAGGCGGTCATGTGGTAAGCACAACCAACCCTCAGGCCGTTAGTCTCAGTTTTCTAGACCAGAGCTGCCACTTATTTATTCAAGTGGCTCTTCATGTTTCCTCATGAGGCTGAGTTTGATCCAGTTCCGGACCCAACGATTCACATAAAAAGACTTGAACCATTGGGGATTGTGCCCGTGACCTCTGTATTTGTAGCAGACGCATATATATATGTATATATATGAAGTAAACCTAGTATGTATAAAGGAAACAGTCCACTGTATATATATATATATATATATATATATATATTATGTGAAAATATTACTTGGGGTCTCACACTACCTGTAGTCTAAGGGCCTACACAATCTTAATCCGGCCCAACTGTTCTTCACAATAATGCGGGTGCACTTCCTCAAATGAACTTAAAAAGAATAGTTTGTCAAATAATCCTTGGCTTAAAACGTCAAAATTAAGAAATACAGAAAGATAGTTTTAGAGATGGATATTTAACTTTAAATCTAAATGGACGTAAAAGATTTTTTATTGAGAGAGGGCGAGCTATTTTTCTTGTTTATAATGTAAAGGGGGGGGGGTATTATTTAGGTTTGAGCCCCACTTTCGGTTGGAGAACTTAAGGTTCAGCTCTTAATATAAATATTATAATCCTTTTTCAATCTGTTCCATTCTTACCTGAAAAGCTAGTATAAAGTCTAACCACCCATTAGGACTATCCTCATATTTACACTAATGAGGTAAAGGAGATGTAGTCGCATTTGCATAGAGGAATAGTGGAACAATTTTATTGAAAATCCCCTTTGTACATCTAACTGTAGTTCAGTTTATTATCAAAGTGATTCCTTAAGCTACTCAACCACTTACGAGGCTATTTACTTTATTAAACTTTTATTCAAACTAAACTGATGCAAGTGTTCATTGGCAAAATAAAAAGATGGAATGATCACCAAAATACCCACGAAGGATTTGTTATAATTGTTATTATTACTGTAGTCACTCTAAATTCACCATAACTACATATAAATATAAGGTATAACCTAATCTACTCCTCCTTAAGCCTTACACACACACTACAGGTGAACAGGAACTTTATGTTCACTCTGTATTGCAAATCTTGTTTTTTTTTAGATCTCGTTACTAGTTTAGCACCGTGTATTGCTATCTATTGGGGCTATATGTTTATGTAATAATTACTTTAATGGTTTTAGGGATTATAAACGTTGTATTTAGAGAAGGTGTATCCTTATTGGCGTGGAGGGAAAGTGGAAAGCCATTTTAGAAAAAAAACACCCTCATTACACCCAATTGAGACTCAAACCTCTATCTCCCCGTC
This sequence comes from Timema shepardi, assembly GCA_902151425.1. NCBI lineage: Eukaryota > Metazoa > Arthropoda > Insecta > Phasmatodea > Timematidae > Timema > Timema shepardi. Next base: position 49,536 of record CABFVX010000417.1, read on the forward strand.
ATTGGCAGTCTAGTATACGGCGATAGTAGTGCCTTAGACTATTGGGCCATCAAAACGGTTATCTATTAGTTGAACTCTGTTTCTTTGCATAAGAAAAAAATATAAACTCATGTCAGATGTTCTATAAAACTTTAATTCGATAACTTACCACCCACATCATGGATGGATGGAGTTATACAATATTTTAGCTTATTCCTATTGAACTAAGAAGGTGACCTGGCGGTCTAGGGGTAAGGTGTCAGACTTCTGTGCTGGCGGCCGGGGTTCAATCCTCGGTCCCGGCACAGATTTATCTGATTACCAAACCCTTCCTTCACCTCTGACAAGACATCTTGTGAATGTGGGGAATGCCAGGCCTCCACCGTGGTTCGGATTCCACGTTAAACTGTAGGTCCTCCATTTCATCTCACAATCACCCTACCATTACACATTAGCGTAAGTGCGTATAACCCGAACGGGTAGTAAGACGCGGTGCTAATAATAATAATAATAATATTGAACTAAGAATTCTGATTTTGATTCCTGGCGTGGCCCAGAAATTAATTATTAGTGAAATTGGGGCTTCCCCTTTCGTAGTGATGAATTAATTTGCGGGGAGCTGGGTGTTGTGTCAGTTCTAGATTGAAGTTATACTTAAAGTCATGTGTAGATATAATCAGTTGGTTCAGAAAGTACATGTTAAATACCTTAAATTTTAAAAAAATACATAAATTCATTGTTATTAAAGATGTTATAGTATAAAATGGAAACGTAAAAATTGTTATTACCTAGATAAAAATTATGAATAAATGTTGAACTTTAATGTAACTATTACATTAGGGTTCGATTGATACGTTTAAAAGGTTTTAACAATTTTACTATATTCTTCAAGTCCAATCACTAAATACTTTTTTATCATTCTTACCTGATGCTATATAGCCTAAACTTTCCATGTGACATGAGAACAGGGAAAAATTTTCATACCTAATACAGTTTTGAATACAAAACCAAGTTAAAAAGTTGTTTAATCTAAACTTACCAAGAATTATACTAAACAATTAATGGTTTTCTAATTTCATCTGGTTATATTTATATGTTGCAGATTGTTCTAAAGTATATTTAGACCATCTTATTCTAAAAACAATCTATGGTTGCCGTGTAGAACCAAAACAATTGATATTTATAGCAGTAAAATATGGCAAAAATGGGCGGTAAATGGAGTCATTTTGATCATGTGTTGAAAGAAATATTTCTCTAAAAATATATAAATTGACATCATTGTTATTAGCACCGCGTCTTACTACCCGTTCGGGTTATACGCACTTACGTTAATGTGTAATGGTAGGGTGATTGTGAGATGAAATGAAGGACCTACAGTTTAACGTGGAATCCGAACCACGGTGGAGGCCTGGCATTCCTCACATTCACAAGATGTCTTGTCAGAGGTGAAGGAAGGGTTTGGTAATCAGATAAATCTTTGCCGGGACCGAGGATTGAACCCCGGCCGCCAGCACAGAAGTCTGACACCTTACCCCTAGACCACCAGGTCACGAATTGACAACAGTGGACGCCTGATAAATGTTGACAGTAAACAAACACGGCAATTCCTTGTGATAGCAAACAATGCCAATAGAGTTTGTGCTCATGTTTAAAGGTAGCTTTTGTTTATGTTAAGTGGTGTAATGAACATTCATTACCTTCTACACGTTTGGAATCTAAGTAGAATATTAAAATAACTTCATAAGTGTAATGTTATAGTGAAATGTTATTATTATTTAGCATCGTTTCTTACTACCCATTCGGGTATACGCTTATGTAATAATCACGCTAATGGATTATGAATTGTGAAGGTTGAATTAAAGGAAGTGAACCCACATTTGCGTGTAAAGAGAGTGGAAAACAACCCCAAGTCCACCTGACCGAGATCCGAACCTCGATCTCCCAATCTTCCGCAGTCTAGCTCAACACGACTAGCGTGTTAGCTAACTACTCCACCGAGGTGGGTCGGAGGGATGTTGATCAATGCCTTTCATCTCCATGTTGGCGTGAGTCGTATTTCAAAATAAACGACTATTTATTAAATAAGCCAGTATTCCTGAACGTCTGTGGTGTGCCACAGCTTTACAATAGACCCCTAACAGTCCCCGTTGTATAGTGGCCAATATACAGTAGCCCTATGACTTCTTTGGTGCTGACTGACAGCTCACAGCTGACAGCTAAAGGCTTTGAAAAGTTACCAGACCAAATTATGTATCCCTACGTCGAACCAAATGATCTGCAAAAACATTTGTTTAGCAGCTGTCACTTCTGACAGTCAAAATTTAGGTATTTACCTAAATGTTGACTGTCAGAAGTTAGCTGTGAGCTGTCAGCCAGCACCAAAGAAGCCATGGGGCTACTGTACTTGGCTATGAACCTAGAGGTGCCGGTTCACTTCCCAGCTAGTACTATGGGTAATTTCACCGTAAGGGGAACCATACCAACCCTCATCAGGGTTCGGTTGATTAGGTTTAAGTTATGTTTAAGATCATTATTGGCTCCACACCTACGTAATCACTATCATCACATCGTCTCTTTGCGGGTGTATGACGTGTATATATCCTACATAGGTGTACTCTGGGCAACGTTCTGGTCCCACAGAGCAGCTTAAAGCTTACAAACACAGGCGACCTAACTAGAAACTACATATCTCCTACGGTCAATTATGTCATACGCTAAAAAAAACTAGCCCTCTTGATAGATTTGTAAATTTATATGGTTTTACTTTTTCCTTTCACTCCACACTTCAGAGAAAAAGTATTGTGATCGTAAAAAATTCTAACTCAAGATTTTGATAAATGTCGACGTTTCGTGACCCCTAAAATCCAAAAAGTTGTTTTAATAATATCTTCTGTCTATCTGTACCTCAGACTAGAGCCGAAACTCTTTTTCCGATTGGGCTAAAACTGGCGTCTGGAGTGTTTATAAGGTTTCTCCGAGGTTTTTTTTTTTTGAATTAGATATCAACCAATTTTGAGTACTGCAGAGTAAAAGGATTAAAAAAATTTGTCTTTAAAAAAATTTGCTATAACAATTTTGATTGTATTCGATATCTAGACATTATTTAACTTTATAAAAAAGATGGCAACTCTCCTTTTCTCATTAAAATGAATTTGAGGGTACTTTATATGAGGTATATTTTCCACTTTTCATCGATTCTCCACAAATATTTGAGATACTAAATATCTTAACATAGTAAAGTTGCAGTATTAATAAACATACAACTCTTGCATTTTAAATATATTTTTATAAAACCAAAAGTTCCTGAGCTATAAGCGAATATATATACATTTTGATTCAGATCTTTGAAAATGAATTTGATTCTTATGCTCTTTTTTACATAAAGATGTTTCTCTTTTCTCGATTATTTTGTAAGAGTTCCTAGTTCATAATGCCATAGAGTAAATAACAGTGTATATTTAATTTATGACCTTTGGTTTAATGTTTCTACAACAATGTACAGACCTATTATTTTGTTTTACAAAACTTACGAGTTCTTGGTAAATGTATATTGAAAGATAAAAGAGAGAGAAAGTCCGTATGTTGCACCGTACCATTTATTTCTTATAATGTGGTATCTAAACGTAAAATTATTTTAATTTATTTTTAGGAAATAATAATAAAAAACACTATTATAGCATTAGCCACCACTTATTTTGCTCCTGATTTAACGTACTATACACATCATTGGTATACTATAATGATATTTGTTTTAAATGAACGTGGGCAAGATTTTAAAAACAATTCTTTTTTCAAATAAAATAATAGTTAATTTTTGATGCGGAGTAACGCATGCAGTTCCTTTTTTCCTTGTATTTTCATGATTTGAATCTTTTCTAAAACTTCTTTAAAATAATGGGGTTTAACCAGCGAAGAATAAAGAGAATAAAAAACCGTTAAGTTGTTACTTTGTGAATTTTAACCACCACACAGTGGCAGTTTATTTTTCCCTCCATTTCTTGCATGTTAAGCCTTTTTTTTTCTTCTTGTTTACATACATTTGGATCTTGATTTCCATCTCTGGTTCTTGCTCGCTTCCACTGTCTCTGTAGTTAAGGTAAGCAAGCCCTCTGTGCTCTCACGTTTTTACCAAATGTTGGGCCCACTAAGGTGTATAATATTCCACTTATCTAGGATGCGCCCTGCATACGAATGACCGAACGCCACCCCCTCGAATACTCCTAGACGCCTCCCTCTGACCCCATACTGTCTTCCCCCCCCCCNGTTTCCCCCCCCCCCCCTCCACACACACCATTCCGCCTCCTTAACTTGGTCAAATGCTCCCGCCTTCACCTAACTACGGTGAGCTGCGTAATTGCTTGTCGGCTGTAACCATGAGGACGTGTGTTCCGTCCCACTTGGAAACAGTTCTTTTCTAGTGCCTTGGGTATTAAATAAAGAGGAAAGATTCTCGCTGTATTGCCCTCAACTTTCCTCTCAATGTATTCCTTTACAACTCAAATAGAAGAAACAAATTCCATTAAACGTATACTATTATTTAAAGAAATTGTGAGAGAAATCATCCATATGTTTGTTCCCAATGACCAAAATATTATTGATGAATTTAAATATATATTTACTATAAGTTATTGGTGATGTGTGTAAACGGATTGTTTGTTTTTATATCCACATATTAGCACTTTTATCTAACAAGCAAAGTGTCCCAGGGTCTATTACTGGCATGGTCAAAAATACATTATTATTTCTATTACTATTATTATAAGCACTATGTCTACTACCCTTTCGGGTTATACGAACTTAAGCTAATCTGTAATGGTTAGGTGATTGTGAGATGAAATGGATGACCTACATTTTAACGAAGGATCCGAACCACGGTGGAGGATTGGCATTCCACACATCACAAGTTGTGATTAATACACGTCTTGTCAGAGATGAAGGTTATATTTTTCTTTATTAGAATATCTTAAATTACAAGGAAATACGTAGGAAATTATAGCATATACAGTACTCAATACTCCAACTACTATACAGTACTACACTATTACAAAATTTATATTGTACCAGTCGAGGTTAGGTTGTTAATTATAAGCTTAAGGGGAATATAAAGAGGAAATTATAGTGTATACAGTACTGTCACTGTTGGTGGGTGATGGGTCGCGTGGTTAGCTTGGCGTCTGTTCTGACATCTGCTGAACATTAGAAGATGCATTTCCCATTGAGTAGTGCGATGAGCCACTTGACCATGGAGAACTGTCATATGTAGAAGGCCAAATGTGTGTACTGTAGTGTTGAGGAAACGGTGATGCAGCTGAAGTATGTGGACGTTCAATTTGTGCCAGATGAGAAGCAGGAGGTTGTGTTGGATGACTATAATTACGTGTACTGTATTCATGTGCAATTCTCTCCTCCGAAAACATGGTCTGCAGCTTCATTTGAAACTCAAGAGCTCTGCCCACATCCATGTTGTTCAACTGTATGTCCAAACTTTTTGCCCACAAGTCAAACTCCGTTTGTCTGAAAATAGTGGCAGTAACAGATATAGCTTGCAATTTGGAAAGGGATTGTTGAACATAAGGGGATGGGTCCTTTTGGGAAGAAGCACTTTTGAGCTTTTTATGAAATGGGACTGGGAGTGCCTGTGGTGGTATTGGGACACTGGCACTTTCCACATTATCTTCCACTGATGGTGGATCGTCATACTCCTCTCCAATATTGGTGTCATCCTTTTGCGAAGACACTCTGTGTTCTGCTTTTCTTTTTTTTCTTCTTTTTTTTTAAAGGTAGATTATCTGTTGTAATGTGACTGTTCGGAGTAGTAACATGTTATATATTTGACAATTAACTGCAGGTATGTCCATGTTAAGGGCAGGCTTCATGAATGATGACAGCCAAGTTATTTCCCGATTGAATTAATTTTTTTTTATTAGATTAAAATATTAATAAATAATTTCAACATAAATTATTGATACTTTTTCCATAATCAGTCGATATATTGAAGAGTCCCTTTCTAGCACCTGTACTAACAACACTTCATTCTACTTACATTGCCTGTAAATTCATAAATAAAATCGGGACTAAATTTAATGTTATCCTGCATGAAGTGTGTCCTTAATAGTAAAGTTAAAGTTTTTAAGATGTGTGTAAAATTATAGAATTACATATCAGTTCAGCTTTGGTACAAACTTCTCTAGGTGTGGTCCTGTTTCCTCACACATATCAATGGTGTCTTTCTTCTGCTATCTCGTGATTCCTGATCTCATCCTTTATATTATCCAACACAAATCAGCCATTTGGGCTTTAATGCATCGCATACCCCTATTCTCTCAATAACGACCTCTTTCTTCAATGAAGACCTAGGTGGCTAGAGATGGAGGTATGGGTAGATGGCTATTATTATTTATAGGTGCAATTTTATAGATGTTTATCATTATAAGTAGTAGCATAACACATGTAATTGTTATGTCTGTATATTTCTGTTCAGTGCCCAAGTACTAAAGAAGAGTGGAAAGCAATTGAGGAAGGATTTTGTGTCAGGTGGAATTTTCCCTCTTGTTATGGTAGTCTGGATGGAAAACGTGTGATAATCAAAGCACCAGCTCATTGGGGATCTGATTACTTCAAACAACGTAACAGTATAGTATTATTTGCATTTGTTGATCACGACTATTATTTTTCGTACATAGATGTTGGCGCTAAAGAACGCGCATCAGACGGAGGTGTACTTCGGAATACGAAGCTATATGAAAGTATAGAAAGAGGAGAGTTGAATTTACCTGTAGGAAGATTTTTTTGTGTCTGACGAAGCTTTTCCTCTGACTAGCTACATGATGAAGCCATATTCTTAAAAAGGTTTGAATCTACCAAAGAGGATATACACCTACCGACTCTCAAGAGCCCGTAGGATTGTGGAAAACGCATTTGGGATATTGTTGAGTCGTTTCCGTATTTATCGCAGCCCCTTAGAGGTAAATACAGAATCAGTAGTTTTGATTGTAAAAGCTTCATGTGCTCTATATAACTGGCTTCACAAATTAAATCCCTCTTACATAAGCCAGGGGTTGGTTGATTCTGAGCACGTGAATGTCTGCAGATTTGTCCCTGGATCATGGAGGAAGCTACCAGAAGGATCTATGCGTGCTATTCCAGCAGTACGGCATCGTCACCCCACAACCGTAGCTGCACAAAGGTGCGAAGAATATTGCCATTATTTCAACACAAATGGCTCAGTCCCTTGGCAAAAGGACATTCTGAACCCTTGTACTGCAGAAATTTGAGTACCGTATTCAAACATTCCTAATCGTTATTGAAGAAATTCTATACATTTTGAACTTAAGTGTATATTTTATGTTTACAGGCCTATGTGGGTTGTGTGTTTATACAAACAATTTGTATACAAACAGTGAAGTTAAATTTAAATATAATATATAGTCTATTATTTATAAAGACATTGTTTGTGTGTGCACCCAAGTACAGTGCATGTCAGCATTTTTGTTTAAATAACGGTGCATATTATGCTATCATAATTAATTTAACAAGCCATTAAAATAAAACTCAGACTTACTAGGCTGCTTTCCATGTTTTGAATGGCAATCCGGTGCAAGAACCCGTAGACTGTAGTAAACCACACGACACTTGGGTTGTAAACGGAATCTCCACTGCACCCTGACGCTGTACTTGAACGGATTTTCCCCACTTCATGCCAGTACTATGAGCGGGTAATTTTTATATTCAATTTGCACTCTTTAACTCCAAAATCATGTATTCCCATTTCAACAACTATTCCATCAACTGATTCATTTCACAGCGTCTTATTTTTGTAGTCAACGATAGCACTATCCCATAAAACAGACTCACTAACATACAAATTGACAAACTTCATGACAGTCTCATCACTCCAACGGCGCGCCGTCATACGTACAACAACTACCACGACTGACTCGCACGAAAATCAAACACCGTCTGATCGCCGCCTTCGAGCATGCTAGGACCTGTCTAGCATGCTATCTTCCGCTGCACGGGCTAATCCCTTGCGACTTAGCATGCTTGCCAGACATCTAGTATGAAAAATCATACCATGTAAACGTCCCTTTGGCTCGGCACAGTGCTTAATGAATGTCATGCATTATTTATCCATGACCCTATATTTTAACCGTGTTTTATTTATTTAAGTTCTTGTGGCTAGGTCGTCTTATATTTAGGTATGTTCATATTCTTCAATAGTGTTCTATTTAGTTAAGTAGGCTACTTCTGTCTAAATCGTTTTATATTAAAGTACGTTCCTATGACTCAATCGTAGGTTATTTTATTTAGCTTAGTCCATGTGTCTAAATCGCCTTGTATTCATCTAAGTTTCTTTGGCCTAATATTGTCCTATCATTTAATATGCTGTTAGTCAGATAAGCCCATGTGATTTTTTTCGTTTGTTGAAGAGTACACGCCAATTCACCTAGCTACACAAATAAAAATACCACATTGTAGAGTTAAACGTTGTGTGGGATTTATTATGAAAGAGTTTATACACTAATGGCTATGGTTTAGAAATGCTTTTATAGTTTGGAAAGTGATAATCCAGATGAATTATTATTGTTTCGACAAAACATTTTACTCGCTTCATTTTCCTTCTGTTTTCCTCTATTCTATTTTTAATCAACCAGAGGTTGGAAAAAGTTAGTAATTATACTTTAATTGTTTTATCTCAAGCGGTGCTGTGTTTGGCTTTGCATCTCACTACCCATCCAGAATAATGGCCTTTAGTTAAACAAATGATGAAGGAAATGAGAAGATAAAATATGTAGTAAATGTATTAGCATTTTCTAGGATATTGAGTGGGAAAGCGTTTAAGAAAATTTAGGCTGCGTATAATCCGATTAGGACTAGATCCCAGACCTCCATGTCATCACAAAATCAAATTCAATTAACTTGACATTTAGTTCAAATGTCCACCAGTGTAGATCTATTATTTTTTTAAATAAAACAATTCTTGTTATTTAAATTCAAAATTCTACTTAGTTTTTATACTTTTACCATACAGTAGTCGTGTTCAACTCGCGGATTCTTTCATCAACAGCCATGAAAATTATTTTGTCTGAATATATATAAAGCCTTACACTATCTCAATTGTTGTAACAATTACAATATTGTCGCAAATAAAATGTCGAAATTTGTTGCAAAAAAAAGTGTTAGTCTTATTGCTTTATATATACATATATATATATATATATATAAATAATTTAATTTTTGTAAAATAAATTTCCGATACTGAATTGTAATTATTTTTACTCTAAATAATGACGATTAAGATTATTTCTCTATGCAACCTCTTCAATATTTGTAAATTCAATATGGCCCTTAAGCACAGTGCACATGAGCGTGTCACGCCTACCTTAAACATTGAAGGCCTTTCTTATTATTTCTAAATCCATTATGACCTAAACAAATAGATTTAGTGTTTATGTATTTGGATTATTTGACGTGACCATTCCGAACCGACTGAATATATAGGTAGTCCGACATCTTAGCTCAGTCGGTAGGTATCGTGTCAGTTTACTGAGACAAGAGTCCCTGGTTCTATTACCGTAATGGCCGAAGAAAATCATTGGTAAAAATATAGGTTTCCCCTTTCAAAGTGATTAATTAAAGGCCAGGGGCTGGGTTTTGTGTTTCTATAGACTTGAGTAAGTGCATGTTTAATACCTCAAATAAATTTAAATGATCGTAGTAAATTAAAATGGATGATTATATGAGTAATTACCCATATAATCAATCATTTTAATTTATTTGAAGTATTTAACATGGCCAGGCCATGTCAGCCAATCATATTGTGAGAAATATCAACACGGCTATTTAGTACTTCATTTGTTTGTTTAAGCAAGGAATGCAGACGACTACTTCGGTATAGTCTGTCTGCGCGTCTCACGAACTCAAAAAAGTCCCAAACTCGTGTTACACTTTATATTTTTTCTCCAGTGAAGCTTCTATTACAAATACTTGCAGCCTAATTATCCCTAAATTATTGAGTATAATTTTAGTGAACAACATTTTTTCAAACAATCCAAATTAATTGTTTGTTTTTTCTTTTTACGTTACAATACGTTAATTTAGATCAAACACCATTCGATTTATAAAACGTAACGGTAGGTTAAATTGATCGTGATCATGGTATTACAAACTACTTTTTTTTTCTATAATAAGCCCAGAGTCTCATACGTTTATTCATCACTGTTAATGATAAAACCTCAATCACACCAAGTATATATTTTCACACCATGAAGTAAATTGAACCTGTTACACTTAGCTCAGTAGGTAAGAGAGTTTTTATCTGAAGGTATAGTTAATACCGCAATACCTGCTTCGGTAGCCACATGGTCTAAGTCGTCACTCCCACAATATTATTATTATTATTATTATTATTATTATTATTAGCACCGCGTCTTACTACCCGTTCGGGTTATACGCACTTACGCTAATGTGTAATGGTAGGGTGATTGTGAGATGAAATGGAGGACCTACAGTTTAACGTGGAATCCGAACCACGGTGGAGGCCAGGCATTCCCCACATTCATAAGATGTCTTGTCAGAGGTGAAGGATGGGTTTGGTAATCAGATAAACTCTCGCAATAGTATAGACCACCGATGACGGGGATATACGGGTTCGAATCTCAGTCAGGTCCACTAAAAGGGGGAAGGGAGGGTAACAAAAACGTTTTTCACTCTACCGCCATGCAAATGCGTATATTATTACTTTAAACTCTACATTCCTCATCACTAAATCATTAGCTTAGTTAATACATATGACGCGGTAGTAAGAAGTGGTGCTAAAAAAAAATACTGCAATGTTTTGTGCTTCACTCTTAAGAGAGAGATAAAGAAAGCCATGGTGTGGGATATTATTGCAGTGCATGTGTCCTGGAAGAGTCCTCTAATTGGCTAAGCCCGACCGGGTCCTGCACTAATGTGAATTATGTGAGTGCTGATATTATGAACTGTAATCTCGAGGCTTACAGTACATTCCCCTATAGAGACGAGCTAACAGTGGTCTGCCTCCACTCTAATCTGGCCACTGAAATGGATTATTTTTACCTTGACAACTTGATAAGAAGTTACTAGTGGGGGAAGGAAGATTCCAAAAGTAGTACAACCTCTAGAAGTACTTGCTTGGACCATTTGGATCTTATCTTGCGATCAATATAGGGTTAACATTCTATCCCGTGAAAACATTATAATGTCTTTGCTAGTTAAGGTTAGTTCAAATGGGCATGTACCACCTCTGTTAAATTGCCAAATAAAGTGACCCATTATAATAAAAATTAACATTATTATTATTATTATTATTATTATGACTGTACTATGTCTTACTAGCCATTCAGGATATCCAAATGATTCCATAAATGAAGAGGGGGGCAGAGTGTAAACGTATATGTAGGGAAAATTACTCTTGGTACATCCAACTGGGATTCGAACCCCCATCTCTCCATCATCGGCAATCTATTATATTAAGAGAGCGATGCCTTAGACCAAGCGGCCACCGAACCGGGTAGATAATTATTAATTCTATGGTTCAGATTTTCTCTCAGATTAGAAGGAAAACGTACTAAGCCCATGGATAAAAGAATTTAATACTTTTTGCAATTGATGAATATTTAGAGGTTTATTATGCTCTCTTTCTGTATTTATTATTATTATTATTAGCACCGTGTCTTACTACCCGTTCGGGTTATAAGCACTTACGCTAATGTGTAATGGTAGGGTGATCGTGAGATGAAATGAAGGACCTAGAGTTTAACGTGGAATCCGAACCACGGTGGAGGCCTGGCATTCCCCACATTCACAAGATGTCTTGTCAGAGGTGAAGGAAGGGTTTGGTAATCAGATAAATCTGTGCCGGGACTGAGGATTGAACCCCGGCCGCCAGCATAGAAGTCTGACACCTTACCCCTGGACCGCCAGGTCACCGTTTTATTATTATTACCACCAAACCATAAATGATTGAAAATGAATGCGTGGAAACTAAAATATAACTGTAGTATTGTTTTTAATACCATATTTTACTACCCGTCCTGGCCAACTGCATTCTCCATTTATGAAGACATCACCGAAGTGCATTCCACTCTGATTTGAACCCCGAGCTCTCTTTCACCAGTAAACCAGATAATATAAAATTCTTGTTCAAATTATATCGATGCAGACCAGTACAGTATAAGAAAACTTAATTCCATTTCGCAGTTATCGTGCCAAATTGGAACCAGTCTGCCCTTGGTGTTAAGTACATTCATTCAGGTAAAGAACAATATTTATTCACGGTATTATTAAATTAATTTAAATATTTATATTAATCAAAGTAAAACAAAGAATAGCAATAAAATTTGTTTTTATGTCCACTTGTCCCAAATACAAAATTTTAAACTACCCCCACTACGATAGCATTTGAATATTGTAAGCTTATAGTGCTCTAATACTATAATTAACTAGGTAATCTGAATTAAAATAATTAAATTATAAAGGCGAAAAACTAAATAAATCCAAAAATATTTCACAAACAAAAATTAACATTATGAGATAAACTTAACTTAAAAGTAACTACTCCAAAAGTTTTGGTTTGTATGTCATAGTAAAATTAAAAGAGATTAAAAAATGAGCAATTCCTCTAAAATGCATGCTTAACTTTGACCTGGGGGGATTCTGTAGTCTTCGTTGGATGCACAGAAAGGGGTTTTTCCCATTGGAAGTTTTATTAATAGTAATTTCATTCCAAAATATAATGATTCTGCATTCATCTGATTCTCCCCTTACTCAGCTCTGTAAAATTATCTTACACTTTTCTTTAATCAATCTAGCTAGCCCCCATCCCAGACAAATTTTACTATTACTCATTCATTTCTCCTAAAACAAGGGTAAAACTATCTCACATATATCTTTCATATTTATCAAACCTATCATTAAACCACATTACAACAATTTTTGAATCATATCACACGTATCTTTCATTAATTTCACAGCTATCTTTTATTTAGCTCTCACCTTTATCAAACTACATCACATCTGTTTTTAAATAATCTCACTTTTATAAATCAACCACACACACATATTCTTCACCGATCTCACACTTATCTTTCATCTCTCTCATATATATCGTTCATTACCACACACTACTATCGTTCATCCATCTCACAACCGTAGTTAGGCCATTTCTACACTAACGATTAAAACGCGGTGGTTTTGCCGCTAGCTTACGCCCCTAAGCTCTTGAATCTACACCCGACTGTCAAAACGCAACTGTTAAACAGCTACCATAAACGCTACTGATTCTACATTAGCGGTTTAAATGCCACGATTGTTGCTTACACTTGTGCAGGATGGTTTAAAAATGGACATTGTACAGGCTGGCTGTATTCCGGGACTTATTTTGTTGGAGGAAACTCACACAAAAAAAAACTCGTCAAAAGAGACGTTCGTGTACTCATCCGTCTCTCAACAGGATATTTTAATATTATGTTTATGAATCGCAGAATGTACCCACATCAGTTATTTTTGTACTATAGAATGCCTGTGGTTTCATTTGATGAACTACTTGGTTTAGTGAATGAAAAATATTGCAAAACATGATACCATCTTGAAGAAGAAAATTTATTATTCCTGCTGAAAGACTTGTTGTGTGGCATTGAGGTATACAACTTCCTGTTGACGCCTGATGTAGTTTAATTCGCGTTTTTACCGGTAGGAAGTTTTAACACCTCCAGAAGTAGCGGTCAAAACGCTGGTCTAGACGAAAATTTATTTTCTAACTTGATAACAAGGGTTTCATTCAAAAGCACAGTTGATAGCGTTTTAACCGTTAGTGATAATAGGCCTTAATCTACTCCACATATATATTTTATCCATCTCACACCAATCTTTGATCGCACAGTTATCGTTCATCTATCTCACACAACTATCGTCCATCCATCTTACATACATAGTTCATCAACTCCACATATGTGTATCCATCTCCAACCTATCTTTAATCGTGTCTTTAAAATATATATAATGAACGGGTGACATGTATAGTTGAAAGCTAAGAATGTTTAATTGAGGTTAGGCACAAAAACGATTTCGTCTCCCCCTAAGGATGTATTTCTGTGTGTGGGCGGACATCAAGAAAGGGATCGATGACCATTTAGCGATCGCTAGGAGCAAAATAGACTTTGTTGCCTCTTCAAAGGACGGGAAACTGCTCATAGGGACTGATCAACGGGGGTAACCATGCTTGGAGTGGGTTATCCAAGCAACAAGGGCATAACAACCATAATAGTTACTCAAACTTCAAAAATATTATGTAAGGACGGGTTTAATCTAGTGTAGAACTTTGTTCTGTCAATTTTAGACATCGAGTTATTGTCTCTTTAACATATTTTTCAACAAGTTAGATATATTATTGATGTTTGGTTAAGCCACGCCAATGTTTATTATTATTATTATTATTATTATTATTATTAGCACCGCGTCTTACTACACATTCGGGTTATACGCATTTACCATAATGTGTAATGGTAGGGTGATAGTGAGATGAAATGGAGGACCTACAGTTTAACGTGGAATCCGAACCACGGTGGAGGCCTGGCTTAACCAATGTTTATTGATATGACTACTTTTTAGTCTCATAGTAATATGTATTTTAATTATAAATTTAATTGTTTGGTAAAAATTGTTTTTTAGATTAATAATTTTAACGTTATTAATGTATAAACTATGGCTCAATTTTCATAGAAAGAATCTTATCTGAAAGCTAAAAGTGTTATCAGATCTACTTTCATTTACTGTAAGTATACGTCATGTCAGGTTATCTGAAGCTGTCACCTTTTATAGAAAGAATCAATAGCTATTAACACCCACCTCGGTGGCGTATTTGGCTAACGCGCTAGTCGTCTTGAGCAAAACATCTGAGGACTGGGAGATCGAGGTTCGAATCTCGGTCGGGTGAACTGGGGGGGGGGTTTTCCCTAAGTGGTTTTCAACTCCCCCTCCACGAAAATGCGGGTTCACTTCATCTAATTAAACCTTCCCAATTCCTAATCCATTAGCGTAGTTAGTACTTAAAGCGTATAACCCGAACGGGTAGTAAGACGCGCTGCTAAATAATAATAATAATAATAGCTATAACCACTAATAGCATACAAAAATATTATATATTTTGGCCGAAAAAGTTATTTCATATTAAAATTGGATTGTAATTGGTATCAACGGGTCCAGTTAATGTTATATTACTTTTTAACAACAAATGTTGTGATCTATTTTTGATATGTGTAATTTTCTGGGAGCAGCTATAGTTTAATGAATAAAAAAATAAATACTAGATGGAAAACTCTATAGTCGTAAATATTCGGATAACCCAAAAGGGTGTAAAGCTAAGGATTTTATTCATTCTTCTGCTAAAAACAATAACGCTAATTAAATTAAATTCAAGTATAATTTATTGTATATTATACTCTACAATTTTATTTGAACAGTTTTGAAAGTTTTATATAATTATTCAGGATTTATATAGATATACTAAATACGTCAAATAATAGTTTTTGGTTTACTTTTGTCACGGTAAAAAAAAATCTTATTTAGTTTAAAGATACCTACCTACTTACTCAATGGTGTCAGGAACTCAAAAGATCATTGCCGCACTTACAAAAATACTCCACCTATCCCTATATTGACCTAGTTCTATCCAGTCCACCTCATTACACCCATCTCTTTCAGGTACACTCTAATGTTATCTTCCCATCTACGTCTAAGGCCTTCCCAATGGTCTCTTCCCATTGGGTTTGCAACTCATTACCCCATTTGCGCTGCATGTACTACCTACCATAACCTAAGATACGTGATTATCCTATTGAAACATAAATACTATATACAAAATTAAAGAAAAATATAGTATGCACTATAAGTGATTTAAACTACCCTGTGCAAGTTAGACGAAAGAGAGTTCAATGTTAAGAAACAGATCTTTGTCTAAAGAGGTTACAAAATGCCACACTGAAGAACCACACTTCGGTACAAAAGGTAAGGGTGCCTAGCTTATCAAGTGAAAATAAATTTACCTCTTAACTCATTCATCTCCGATAGTAGCCATGTTATTGATGCTTTGTTCATATCATTATTATTATTATTATTATTATTTCTAGTCAATTTCATTCCTGAGGGGGAGCATAAGGCTACTGCAACAAAACTTTGCTACACAGGTCATTCCTTGTTGAACTTTCTGTGATAGGTTAAGTTCAGATAAGGAGTAGATTATCGAACCACCCTCCCACACCATTTATTTCTACGAGCAAGCGAGAAAGAGCATACAAATATACTGGAAAGGTACAGTGCATTCATATACCTCTTAGGGTTATTTTACATGCCACAATTGAAATGGAACCGACGGCTTTACTTCCCCTCCGAAGTATGTTTTGATACATATTTTTATTTTTCAAGAAAAATCCGTCAGTTTATCTGGATTTTAAAATATGAGCAGCAGTTCATGAGGCAAGCGCTTTACCTCAAAAGAACTACCGTTGTCTATGTTCATAGTGAGATGATTTATAATAATAACGAAATAAACG
Organism: Timema shepardi; assembly: GCA_902151425.1. NCBI lineage: Eukaryota > Metazoa > Arthropoda > Insecta > Phasmatodea > Timematidae > Timema > Timema shepardi. The sequence continues at coordinate 66,086 of CABFVX010000417.1, forward strand.
TGCTGCAAACAAATAGGTGTGAAAATAAGATTCTAATTGGTCAAATATGTTTACAGAACATTTTTTTCCTAGTTTATTAACATGTTATTTCAAAAACAAATTTATGAGCAGGATTTTTAATTACTTATTTTATAATTTCTTCCGCAACTTTTAGGTAGACACAAGTCATATAGAAGAGGAAGCTTATACCAACCTTAAGTCAACAAATATATATAAAAATATGAGATTAAGAATATAAAAATAATTTAAAATATGTTATCTATTAATTCAATGCAATTAATTATATGATATTTTTGTTTATCATTTCACTTACTAAATTAATTTATGTTTTATACTTATAGTCAATAAATGAAACTGCCTAACAGAAATGTTTTTCCTGTATCACTTTTAACCCCCGCAACCCTCCACCATTCTCCCAGGGCCACGGTGGTCCCCCAGTGCACATAGATTCCATTTGGTGGACCTCCATCACTATCACTTTAAGAAACACCTGTCTTAAGGCGTCAGTCACTCTCACAATAGACTTGACTGCTGATGACAGTAATAGCGGGGTTTGAATCCCAGCAAGGTGTACTTGAGGTGATTTCGTTTAAATTAGTTTTCCCTTCTTTGTCCTCGCAAATACTGGTACACTTCTTCTAAACTCAACTTAACTCATCTCTTACACATTATAGTAATTAGTATATACGCGTATATTCCAAATGGTCAGTAAGACACGGAGGTAAATAAATGCTATGGAACTCCACAGGGTCTTTCTCACTCTATTGTTTAAAAATGGGGATATTTACTTAAAACTCGTAATATATGTGAAACGAAATAATATACACTAGCAAACACAAGCATAAATTAAACTATACCTATGTAAAACATTTTCTGAGGCCCGGTTTTAAATTATATAATTTTATTTTTAAGGAACTAATTTCCTCATTTGTATGATTGAACCGATAAAAAAAGATCAATATTGGGTCCACAAGGGTCAACACTTGGTATTAAAATTTCGACTTCCGGTTAAAATGTTCGACATTTTATTAGGTGCTGCACATCTTCATTTCATCGCATTGCTATTAAATTCTTCATTTATAAAATTTGACTAATAAAATATATATATATATATATATAATACTTAATATTGAGTCTAAAATGGAGGTAGATCATTGTTGTGCAAACATTTTTCCTAGGAGGTTTAGGGGAAAATAAGATAAACTTTTGGGAGACTTACTTATAATTATTACTCTATGCCATTGAAGAATTATTGCGTTAAAACTTAAGTAGTATCTCTTTACAACTAAGTCTAGTAAAATTGTATTAATATATTTTTCAACATCTCAGAAAGTGCTAGTTTTATAAAAATATATTTAGTATAAAAGTTTTTATTTTTAATCGTACTACAATTTTGCAATGATAAGTTTAATTTTAGTATCTCAAATAGTTGCGGAGATACAGAAGTTTCCGCTTGTGTAAGGTACCCTAAAAGTCATGTCTATTTGAAAATGAAAATAGCAATTTTATGTATAAACTTAATCAACGCCTAGATACGAATTTTAATTAAAATCGTTAGAGCCGATTTGAGAATATAGATTTTTTTCTCTTTTCGCTTTTTATTAATCTACGCTTAATTTTAGGGTTAAACAGACACACATACAGCCGGCATTGCAAATACTACGTTTTAGGGCTCGGGGTTTCATGAGCTTTCGACATTCATCAACATTTCAGGTAAGATTTTTTTTACGGTCACAATACTTTACCTTTAGTGTTCGAAAAGTTAAAATATATATACATTTGCGTATAGATTTATAGTTATTGGTTTTATAAAAATATGTTTCGCATAAAAGACCTGTATTATAAATAGACTTACCTATTTGCAATAAGAAGTAATTTAATATCTGAAATAGTTACGGAGCTATAGTAAAAAATGAGAAGCTACGCATCATACCGGAACACTTAAAGTCATTTTACCGAAATATTTAGAATATCCATTTTGTTTGGAATATTAATAAATGTTTTTAAATTAGATTTTATCAAAATCGTGATAGTCGATTTTGAGCCAATCGATTTTTACTCTTTTTGCCCCTCAGTAAACTATACTTAATTCTAGGGTTAAATATCAAATTCCAAAAACCCCTCGGAGCAACCCTATAAAAACCCTAGATACCAAGCTTTAGCCCAAACGGTGAAAAAAATTAGGCTCTAGTTGGAGGTACAAACAGACAAAAAAACAGAAACGGTAATTTAAAAAAACACTTTTTCGGATTCGATGATCATGAAACTTCGAGAATCATCAAAATTTTGAGTTTAATTTCTTTGACGATCACAATACTTTCTCTACCTGTAAGATAGCGAGAAAGTAAATAAATGCTACGGAACTCCGCACGGACTTTCTCACTTTATTGTTTAAAAATTGAGATATTTACTTAAAACTCGTAAAATATGTGAAACGAAATAATATACACTAGCAAACCCAACATAAATTGCACTATACTTATGTAAAACATTTTTAGGCCCTGTTTTAAATTTTATAATTTTATTTTTTAAGAATTAATGTCCTCATTTTTATGTTTGGATCGATAAAAAAGAACAATATTGGGTCTAACAGGGTCAACACTTCGTATTAAAATTTCAACTTCCGGTTAAAATTTTCAACATTTTATTAGGTGTCGCAAATCTTCTTTCCATCGCATTGCTATTAAATTCCTCATTTATAAATTTTGACCAATAAAAAATGTAAATATCAACTATTGAGTCTAAAATGGAGTTAGATCATTGTTGTACAAACATTTCTCCTAAGAGGTTTAAGGAAAAACAACATAAATTTTTTGAGGGACTTACTTATATTTAATTACTCAGTGGCATTGGAGAATTATTGCGCTAAAACTTAAGTAGTATCTCTTTACAACTAAAGCTCACACAATTGTATTAATATATTTGCTAATATCTCAGAAACTTTTGGTTTTATATAAATATAGTTCATATAGAAGTTTTTTTTATTTTTAATAGTAATACAATTTTGCAATGAAAAGTTATTTAATATCTCAAATAGTTGCGGAGATACGGAATTTCTTCTCCTGTAAAGTACCCTTAAAGTAATTTTCATGGGAAAATTAAAATTGCCATTTAATTTATAATCTTAATCAATTACTAAATACGAAATTTAATCAAAATTGTTAGAGCCGATTTTGAGAAAATCGATTTTTTTTTTCTTTTGGCCCTTTATTTAACTACTCTTAATTTTAAGTTTAAACAGATACACAGACAGACGGCATTGCAAAGACCCCTTTTTAGGGTTCGCGGGGTCATGAGACGTGGACATCCATCAACATTTCAGGTTAGATTTTTTTTACGGTCCCAATACTTTATCTTTAGTGTTCGAAAAGTTTATATATATATAAAATTGCGTATAGTTTGAAGGTGTTGGTTTTATAAAAAAAAATGCTTCAAACAAAATATTTGAACGATAAGTAATTTCATATCTCAAATGGTTTAGGAGATATTATAAAAACCAAATCAATTTACGCATCAGACTGGAGCCCTTAAAGTCATTTAGCCGAAATATTGAGCGTAGCCATTTTGCTTAGAATATTTAGAAATGTTTAGAAATGAAATCGACTTTTTCTCTTTTTGCCCTTCAGTAAACTATCCTTAATTTTAGGGATATCTATCCAATCCCAAAAACCACTCGGGGCAACCTTATTAAAACTCTAGATACTAAGTTTTAGCCTGATCGGTAGAATAGTTTAGGCTCTCGAGTGTGATTTTCTTGACGATCACAATACTTTCTTTACCGGTAAGATAGTGGGAAAGTAAAAAGGTACAATAAAGGGGTAAAGAGAAGGAAGTGCACCCTAATTCGGCTAGAGAGAGAAAGAGAGATACATTTGGAAATAATTGAGGAAAAATCGCCCTCAGTACACCTCACTAATAGGGATTTGAACCCAAAACATTCCCTTCATTAAAAAAACCCGACTGGATGAGCTTTAAATAAGTTATTTTTGTAGCATGACTATCTAACGCCACGTGATCGTATTCGTCCTGGTATGCTTGGTTCAAATCCGGACCGGATTAGTTTACGACCTGATCGTATTGGATACACGTGCGTCAATTTTTATCTCAGTGCTAGATCTAAGTATATAAATACATTCAGTTCGGGCGAAAACTAGTTTCAAGTCTTCTGCCAATGATTATATCGTGTTTGATTTGAATGTGAGATGTCATAAATTAAAGCTCACAAATTGGTATATGGATTAATTTATTCCACACTTTAATTCTGGTGGTTTAAATCATTAATATAAAAATAAAAGTTGAATTTAAGTGACTGCGCTAGTGTGTAAGACACGTCCGATCTGTTTAATGGTGTAGTCGCGAGTGTTTCTCCAACGGCCACCGCTAAAACTCCTGCCCCCTCACCGTGAACCAAGGGAGCATCCACTCCCCTTGGGCTATTTACATTGTTATAAATAAATCAAATAAGGTCGCTTTCAATTTCACTTAAATACCTGCAGCTCGGGTCCAGAAGATCTTTTGCAATTTGTCCGTTTCTTTACTCCTAGTTTTTAAGGATCGTAAATTTAAAAAAAAATCTAATAGCTATTGCACCCTTATTTTAGAAAGTGAAATTAGGTGATGCCTACGTCATGCTTCAACTACCAGAGAGTTTTTTTTTTTTGTAATACGTACCTAACGTATTCTTAGATTTAGTCTGCATGCAACATACAACAAACTCAGAAAAGAGGCTATAAATAAAATGTTGAGAATGGTGATCTGAGAAACGAGACGAGGTTTACCGAGCTGGGATTCGAACCATGTTAAATCCTGAATTCCTGGTTTGAAGACGAGATTTATAGTTAATCTCGCTAGCACAGGAGAATATCAAAAGTGTAAAGTAGGGAGAAACCTTATTTCAAAAGCTCACCAAAATATGGATCAAAGGCACATCTGGACCTTGTAATTCCTGAAAAATATACATTTATGGCTGTGTTGCCATGTGGGGCTCGGAATCTACCAGCAATGGTGTAATTTTGAAATACCTACCTTGTGCGTTTTTGGTAGACTCCAAAGCAGGTACACAACTTCAGTCTGTGCTCTATGATTAAATGGCCCGCTAACACTGACCTAGCCCTTCTCACTAAAGATATATTCATGAATTAAAATGTTTACAATCACTTACATTAACAGGAGATACTGATGCAGTTGAAGGTAATTGTAGATTTTTTGACGTGAATACGTCTTTAAATTTGCTACCATACAGGGGCACTCCAAAAAACCTAATGGTAACAAAATCGGGGGATACAGTTTGGAGTTGTAGTTTCGAATCTATACTGTACATACAAAATTAAATTATACCACTGGATAGCTAAAGGATCAAAGAATGCATTACGATACGCGAGAACAGTGACGCATCGCGTGCGGTGGAGGGGGAAGCGCCGCCATTTTGAGGTTATTTTGCTGCGTATCGAGATTCGCAATTAGTATAACTCTTTTTTTACTCGGAGAAGCTACGATATTCGTTTAGGTTTTAATCGTCAGCTGTCGTCAAAATCTATCGATTGTATATAAAACATTAGTTTTAAGTAGTGACAGTGAATATAATAAGGTGTTAGAATAAAAAAAATATTATCAAAAATCTACTTTTCATATCACAGACCTATAATTAATAAAGTTATATTGTAACACAATAATTATTTGTTTCGTTACTTTCATTCTAAATATATAAATAAAAATATTTTATTTAAAAATATATAACCCGTTATATAAACGTATTCACGTACAACACACGGCCGTGTCCATGACACAGCCACACCCCATTTTTTTTATCTTAGTGACAGGGAATGTCTTATTTGCAATTTCATGAGTTAAATGCCATTTGATGGCAATTGGGTGAAATATTTAGCTTTTTGGTCTACCCTTCTTTTTCCAAGAAAAATATGCTATACTTATTTTAAAATAATTACCCGTCTCGTTCTGTTTCTATATAAAATATAAGTTAAATTTCTGATAATTTTTACTACAACATATTTTTTTTAAAAGAAGCGTTTACCCCTTACGGTGGTCGAATGATCTAAGGCGTCACTCCCACATTAGACTGGACTGCTGAAGTCAAATAGATTTGGGTTCGAATCACTGAGGATGCATATGCATGTACATTAACCCATAATACTGCCTTCCTACTCCATATTCTATTAGATCAATATTTAACATGTATTCGTTTAACCAATACGGGTAGCGAGACTTGGCTATAAAAACTCTATTTTCCTATTGAGATAAGATTTTCCCGCGTTCTTCTTTCTTGGTTTACGTAGACACTTCTAAGCTATGTTATTCTTTTAAATGTATTATTCGTGTAAAGTTCCTTTTCTGCTAGAGACGCATTCAAAATCTTTACTTTCAGGAAGATTAGTGAAAAATTAAGCTTGTTTAAAGTTGTGTGTAGAACTAAGTTAATATTACAAAAGAGCTTATTAAAATCTCCCAATTAAAATACTCGTATCTACCCAGAAATGACGTTTTTGCTAAAAGATCAACAATACGCAGACCTTCAGTCCCCAGTTCATTATTTTCACAAAATGTGGTCCCTTCTTGCCCGTATTACATTTCTTGTGAATTGGCTGACCCTTCAAGTGGCTGTATTTATTCTAGGAGCACATGGATCTAAACCTCCATTCACTCTTTGGCTGTGCCATTTTACCACCTGTTATGTTTTAAGGGGAGATAGGTTTGTGGAGGGAGGAGAGGGGGTAAGAGAATCGATCAAATTTTACTAGTTTCCACTGTCCTTGAGCTACCTCTGTATTTGCATTTACACCCAACCTTTCGCCTCCTCTCTCTCTCTCTCCCCATCCCTTTACTATTTTTTCCCCCAAAAACTGAAGGATGGTCGCTTCCATTTACACGGTTAACCTCTCATTCCTACTTCCATTCGCGTTCCAGGGCCCCTCTTTACAATTTCGAAAACCTTTCTATAATAACATTTTGTTAAAACCATTTCGTGACCTCATAAGGAATCTAATTTAATAGCGAAACGAGTTAGTGTGATATTATTTTTGTTTCTCCCGCTATATATTGTTGCTTCATTGTTATCGGTAGGTGGAAGGGCTGAAGGGGGGGGGGGGGGTTG
>CABFVX010000417.1:73414-89176 GCA_902151425.1 Timema shepardi
TTTTTTTTTTTTTTTGCTTGGGGAGTAGAAAATATTAACATTCAGGAGAGGGAGGAAAAAATCTCATAATTTCCATTCTATTTTTTAATTATAAAAGTGGTATTAGGCAGAGGGGTAGAAGTGCGTCCGCTCCTTTACGTCCACAATATTGCGTGGGAGATGATGCATGTCTTTATCTATTGGAACAACCACAAGCACCTCAGAGTAACAATCAGCAGCAAGAAAACTTGGCGTAGCTGTCTCTAGACTGTTATTAGCCTATGGTACGCAAATAAATCTTAGGGGGTGCGCAAAATTATATATATATATATATATATTCATGATAAACACTGAATAATCAGAGCAAGATTTAGGATTGGTCAAAATAGGGCCAGACGTTATGGACATACAACCTGAGAGTGCCAGTTTATTTTCGATTTAGGCTATAGAACTATCATTATGCACCAAAAAATTTGGAGATACAAACGTGAAGATAAATTACCTCTAGAGATACGCAAAAATAAAAGGTTGAATATCACTGATCTAGCCACTACACATGGATGATATTTCGGTGGGTTTTTTTCTTTGCTCCATGACTTACTACCCTTCTAGTTTAAACGCATTTAACAACACACATGACCGTCTTCGGTAGCATTATGGTCTAAGGCAGTGGTTACCAGCGTGGGGTTCGCGTACCCCCAGGGATACATGCCAGGGAGTTTGGGCTACGTGAAAATATTCGAATACTGGTAGAAAGAGCTACATTTTCCTGCAGTGTAAGACAAATTATCATTCAAAAGTAATTAAATTAACTCAGCAATTTGGCGAGGTTCGTTCCGGGTTTTCTTCTATATTTGACCTTGAGAAAGTGATTTCAATTGCAAACATATATAAATTTTTATAATTATTAATGCATACATTAATAAATTAAATGTGCTAGTTTTTATTATAGCTTTTACTTTTTAAATGTAAAAAGTCCCACCTTTTTATTAGATTGTTTTCTAATCCCATTATTAGACCATTTATTCTCAGTTACAACAAATAAATTAGCAAATAACTACTACTGTAGTAATCAAACATTTTGCTAAAATTAAGGGCACACTCTATGTAAATGGGCTGTCAAGGGGTACGCAAGCGAAAAAAGGGCTGGAAACCGCTGGTCTAAGGCATCACTCTCGCAATATACTAGACTGACATTGACGGGAAGATTAGGGTTCAATTCCTGTTGGGTGTAGTGAGGGTGGTTTTCCTTAAATGGTTTTACACTCTCCTTCCACGCGAATTTGGGTACACTCCCTCTCATTGCAGCCTTCCTTATCCCTAACACATTAGAGTAATTATAACCCAAACCAGTAGTAAGACGTGGTGCTAAAAAAAAAAGCCATATGGGTTAGGAATGAAGACGAAACAGCATAGAGAAAATATGCTTGCCTTTATGTTGATAAAGAGAGGGAAACCATTTAGGAACCACCACTCTTAGTACACTCAACTTGAAATATAACTCTAACCTGGCCTTCAATAGCAAACAAGACCAGATTAGTTTGACGTCTCGATGTGTCTCCCGATGCAATCTTCTTTTTTCTTTACTTTTTTTTTTTTAATTTCGGATGATACTTTTATTTTAATGGTTGTGAATGTGAGGAATGACAGGTCTCCACCGTGGTTCGGATTCCACGTTAAACTGTAGGCCCTCCATTTCATCTCACAATCATCCTACCATTACACATTAGCGTAAGTGCGTATAACCCGAACGGGTAGTAAGACGTGGTGCTAATAATAATAATAATAATAATAATAATAATAATAATAATAATAATAATATTTTAATGGTAACTAATCACTCCAATTAATGTGTAGAAATGAGATTTTTAAACAATACAAATTGCATCACCGTTTGTTGTGAAAATATAATAAAAGCTAAAATTGGTGTAAGGGAGGAAGGGAAAAAGGTAAATAAAATTCTATCAATAATCTCAGTAGATAGTGTGCCTGCTCGTTAAATTAAAGGGCCAGGGTTCATTTACCACCATGACTGAAAAATTTTCCTTTGGGAAAATTGAGGTTCCTTCTTTCATTTATAGGGATTATTTATGATTGGGGACTTGGCATTGTGCAGTTTTTTTAAAAATTATTTTGTGGGGTTTTTTTTGCACCTAGTTTGGGTTATATGCTGGTTTGAAAGTCAAGCTAGTATTTATGTTGTCAGTTGATATGATCAATTAGTTCAGAAAGTAATCTCAGCGCTTTATATACCACTACTAAGTAAATAAAATGTTAAGTTCCGATTTTCCTGTTCAGAGTGAAACGAGACGACGCATAGCCAGCCATGCCAGTGAGAGCCACCTGCCTTGGAGATGAATGTACAGTCCAATTTACATAGAAAGTTCCTCTTAGAGAATAAAAAAAATATTTTTTTGTGGCCAAAATTAATAACATTAGACTATACTATTAGTATTATTTTTATAGATATTGATAATATCTCTCAAAAATAGCCGATACAGATAACATGAATTGACGTATGACCATTTTAAAGAAGATCTAGTCACTGTCTAACGTGTTTGATAAGTTTATTCGCAAGAAAATTGAACTGTAGATGAAGAACCTAAGACCACTTGACCCGGAAGCTCATTCAAGCTTCTAAGAGTCCAGGGGATAAAAAAAACATGTCATCATCATTCTTTAATGATAAACATCACCTCAGGTGACACGAGTGTTGAATATCACAAGTCAGTACCACGTGACGTCGAACAGATGCAAACTCTATCCAAGTAGCACTGCCATTTGATATATTTTACAATAAATATTTAAGAGACCATCTCACAAGCCTATTAATCGGGATACTCTACACAAGATAGCATACGCTTGAACAAGAAAACGTGTCGAAATGTGGTTTTTCTGCTTTCTCTAATTTTTCAATAGCGAGATTGGGGTCAATTAAATATATTTTTATTTTAAGCATTTTTTTTAGTGTTTTAAGATGGTTTCATTGGTATAAACTATATTATTATTATTATTATTATTATTATTATTATTATTATTAGCACCGCTTCTTACTACCCGTTCAGGCTATACGCACTTACGCTGATGTGTAATGGTAGGGTGATTGTGAGATGAAATGGAGGACCTACCGTTTAACTTGGAATCCGAACCACGGTGGAGGCCTGGCATTCCTCACATTCACAAGATGTCTTGTCAGAGGTGAAGGAAGGATTTGGTAATCAGATAAATCTTTGCCGGGACCGAGGATTGAACCCCGGCCGCCAGCATAGAAGTCTGACACCTTACCCCTAGACTGCCAGGTCACCCCTATAAATTATATAGATTTTTTAATTTATCATTAGAGAAAGAATTGTAATATTAACCATTTTAACCACAATGTTATGATGAATTCTTAGATTTTAAGCGTCTAAAAACACAAAAAAAAGTGAATTTAATCATTAAATTATGTCTGTTTGTCAATATTTCCTTTGCTGGGTTTAAATTCAAAATTTGTTGAAGAAATTTACTCAAACTTGATATTTAGATTGGGTATATAGGCCTACCTTTACATTAATTTCCTTAACAGTTAACATCGAGGGTGCATCATATCGAGCTTTGAGGGGAAATAAATCGAAAGTGCATCAAATCGAATACCTCCCACTTCTATACTCATTACCCTCGACTGTGCTGTACAACTAATAGGAATGAAGGGGTGAAAAAAATGCGGCTTTTCGTCTCCCCCCTTTCCACTGATTCCCCTCACCCCTCACTCAGTGAATGATAGAAATGGTCAAATTTGACACTTGACTATTAAAAATACAGCTTTAACAATATTCTCTCCAGCAAATTTCCTATAATGGTATAAAGCCACTCCTATTGATGAAATGGCAATGATGTACAACTATTTTACAAACTCAATATGCAAAAAGCGTCTTAACAAATTAAATCAGCCATAATTAGAGCTAATTTTCCATCTGCAGTTCAATAGTTTAATAATAATTATTAATAGCAGCGGATAAAAGATACTATTTTTAGTCACAGTTAAACTATTGAAACCTTAAACTTAATTTTAACACAATTTTAAGTTTATTTTTGAAGGGAACAGCACTTTATAACTGCTATAGACTCATACTCCACATGATTTCTAGCTAGTTATGATATTTAAGGAATGTTAACCTAACTGGAACACGATCTAAGAAAGTACCCCTAAGGTGATTGTACAACATTTATTCCCTTCCTAGGAATGCCAGGCCTCCACCGTGGTTCGGATTCCACGTTAAACTGTAGGTCCTCCATTTCATCTCACAATCACCCTGCCATTGCACATTAGCGTAAGTGCGTATAACCCGAACGGGTAGTAAGACGCGGTGCTAATAATAATAATAATAATAATAATAACTAAAACCTTGAATTAATTTAATTGAAAAACACATAGTTGGTGTTCTTTCATTTTATATGGCAAATGAACAATCTTACTAAATACATAATTATTTTACTTTTTTTGTGTGTGTGTGCACTACATCCTACCATCACATTTGGGCTATCATCAAATTTGGACAATTGGGGTAGAGTTTAGGAAGGCAGGATAAAAATATATACGTAGAGGGAGCGTCGAAATTCATTTACAAATAAATCCCCCACAGTGAACCTGAAAAGGATTCGAAAGATATCTCCACATCACCGGAAATCCAAAATTAACTTGTGTGAGAGTGGCACATGTGGGTAAAGGTTCATTCTTGCAGATTGTATCTGTAGATATCCCTTCAGAAATTTGACGTGGTAGTAAAAAAAAATGTCAGCAGCTTGTAAATATTTGCACAGTTATATTGCGGTTAGATTAACGTTAATATTCAATCTTGATCCAATGTATGGTGATGGGGAGAAGAGAAGTGGTACCTTTCTGGGAATTGAACTGGACTTTCTACTTAACCAAAGGATATTTTTCTTTATGTCTGGTAAAGACTAAGTTCTACCTTTGTTAAAATAGACTTCTTTGACATTCGATGAATAGTTAATTATGAATTTTAAAAAACAATCCTAATAAATGTACTCTATAACAGTGGTCCCCAAACCATGTCCCTTGAAAGGGTTTTGGAATGTAAAAATTTTGCAACTATCTACATAAGGCCCTAATGACCCCAATGTGTCGATGGGCCTCTAAACACCAATAATAATAATAATAATAACTATCTAAAAATAGAAAAAATCTTCATAAAATGGCAAAGTGTAAAAACAAAGACAAAATGTCCTCCTTCCTTCCTTTCTCTGCCACCTCCTACTGTCTTTATTATGTCCATTAAAGGTAGGTGGGTCGAGGAAATTTGTTGTCCTAAAGATTTTAGGAATGGCTATTCTAGACATTATAAATATTTAAAAAATTATAATTATAATATTTATGAGAAAAATCATATTTTTATTACTACGAATCATGTCAGAAACTTGATACCTCAAACGTTTCAACTTAATTTGATTTTAAATTTTATATATAAATGAAAGGATCATATCTATAAGGACATCCCTTTGATTACAATTAGAACAATATCTGTAAGCACATTTTGTTTTCTCATTATAAAAACAGTTTTTTTCATCATTTAGAGTAGTAATTTTATGGTGTCTACACTGGCTATATCATCATCCATTGTTTGCTCTTTCCAAACAAAGAAATATCAACTTTGGGTTACAGCTCTTATATACGTAGGTAGGTGTTCACTGACACGGTTTAAATGGTTGTAAATACCATCTAATCTCAAAATGTTTATTTAGAGATAAGACTAGGAACTAGTTGACTTACCTCGAGTAAATCCATCCTTAGTCTTATCTTCAAATAAAGACGTGGGAATGGTGGTCTCGTGTTTACATTCTTTTGAACAACATCTGGTTTGGCTTTAACTTAACTTAGATGAATATTGATAGTACTCAAAATAAATAAATGATTTTTCTCTTTAACTTCTAATTACATATCAGTTTAAATAAAGTTTCAAAAGAAAAAAAAGTGCTGTTTTTGTTTTTGCATTGGGAGTCACTAATTGGCTAGACATGAGGAAGATCAAATTTATAGAAAATCTATTGACATTGTCGTGGATGGAGATGGAGAAGCCCTTAAGAAAAAAATAGCACTCAGGATACCCAGGCGGGATTCATCCCCTGGTCCAATGGACCATTTGAGTGTGTCACAAAGATTATTCATTACTTTTTTGTTCCCATGTCTCCTTCCTTACCTTTTCATGCTATGTGCATATGTACTAATTACACAAATGTTGTAGAAATGAGGAAGCTCGAATTTATAGGACGTGTGCCAACATTTATATAGCTGCAGTGTGGAAAATTATTTTGTAAAAACATGACATAGTACACCTGAATAGGATTCTAAGCTGAATCTCAACATCATTAGCAGTCTTGTATATTGCGAGAGAGAGAGACTCTTTAGTCCATTAGGGTGACCTGGTGGTCTAGGGGTAAGGTGTCAGACTTCTGTGCTGGCGGCCGGGGTTCAATCCTCGGTCCCGGCACAGATTTAAACCCTTCCTTCACCTCTGACAAGACATCTTGTGAATGTGGGGAATGCCAGGCCTCCACCGTGGTTCGGATCCACGTTAAACTGTAAGTCCTCCATTTCATCTCACAATCACCCTACCATTACACATTAGCGTAAGTGTATGTAAGCCAGATGGGTAGTAAGACGCGGTGCTAGTAATAAATTTAGTCCATTAGACAACTGAAGTGCCTAACAAATTAATAAATTATGGTGTAGGAGATGTAAAAAGATAGTTTTGAAGAAATTAATTCTCATCAGTAATCAATATGTGTGTAAAACAGCCGTTAGTACAACCAGCCGATTTTAACTATAGATCCCACCATTAAAGACAATAAAGTTTTTGGCCGAATCCATCACCTTATACAGCCCGGCCACTGCTGTTGGCTTATGTCTAAGTAACATTGAAACACACTTATCTGATATATAGATAGTAGAAATATCTGTCGACTATTTCTAGATAATTTAATATATCTGAATGAGTTGAATGAATTGGTTCTGTGAGAAATGCAGCTTAAATCACCGTGCTCAATTTATTATTAGGTCTAGGGTTTTATCGCGTCTTACTGCCTATTTGGGTTATAAGCTTGTGTACTAATCCCGTAATTGATTAGGAATTGGGAACGTTGAATTTAGAGGAAGTGAACCCGCATTTGCGTGAAAGGGATAGGGGAAAACCATTTAGAAAAACTGTACCAGTTCATCCGACCATGATTCGAACCTTGATCTCCCTGTCCTCGGCACGTTAGCCAACTACACCACCGAGGCGGGTCTCTAGGGTTTGATCAGCTTAAGTTATACGCAAGTGGCGCTTTCCTCCATGTTTGCTTTAAAGCTTTAATTTAAAATTCTAGAATATTTTAATTTGCAACACCTATAGTTATAGTCACCGGATTGCCCTTACTTCGAAAAAAAATCACTTCATCTGGTCATATGAAAATTTAATTTTTATTTAATATTAAATTTAATATAACTATGGCTTATTAGGCTAAAACTGATTAATCACCGCTAAACTGTATTTCTTTAAATCAATTATGAGATTAAATTAAGTATATATAAAAAAAATTGAATAAGAATTGAATTGGCTACTTTAAGAATTTATAAGGAAATTAAGTTTAAGTATATCGCATAATTTAGTTGAAAATGGCTTGAAATATTTTTTAAATAAACTTTGGCCTTTTGTGTACACACATTCAATAATATGTACTCAGAATTTGAACCTATATTTAATTTGACACCTTTACCGGTAATATGGCAATTTTGTGCATTTTTTTATTATTGTTTGAATTACTCTTAAATCAAAAACTTTTAAATTCTACATCGTAAATATTTTCAGAAATGTTTGGCCCCTTCCCTCCAAATAAAAACTGTACAAAACCCAAGAGTCTCGTCTTGATTGGTTTACCTATGACGGAAAGCTTGAAACTCGGACCTACGTTAGGTGTATTCTTTAATATATTCTTTAATGGTTTTCCTTTCTCTCACTTTCAAATTCACTTTTCTCTTCCAAAAATCGATTAGTTTAAATATTTGGGGTACTAATACGTGGTGCAAAACATAGTAGTTGTTAGGTATGTTAGAAATATATTATAAAGATAAAATAATATGGTAATTAATGTATATAGAATTGACATCTCAAATAAGTCTGCTGCGCTAGAGGGCTCACAGGTAGGGAAGAAAACGTGCAACCAAATAAGAAATGGGAAATTGTCAGGAACAATATTAGAGACGCAGCGAAGAGTAGTGTAGGTCACTGTAAAAAGAATTGTAAGAAACCCTGGCTTGTCAACGAATGTTCTAAATTAACATAGGAGAAATGGTAAGTAAAACTACATTGGTTAGAAAATCCTAATGAATTGAGCTTAAACACATTTAGCAACGCATAAAGGAAGTCCAGTGCCATATTCAGAAACAAAAGGAAGAGTATTTAAAGAGTAAGGTTAGTGAGATCAAATAAAAGAACAAAAATAAGAATATCAAGGAAATTTATTTATGTATTAATAGGCATAGTAAAAGTTATCTCGCTAGGTCACATACAAGGTATATAATTTCGTGAAAGATGAGCGTTGGTAATCTTAAAGCAGATCCTAGCAAGATTTTGAGTAGATGAAATGACCCGTACAGTTAGGCTATATTATGAATGTTCATGAAGGATCCGAATTGCCTGAGGTTATAAAAATACATACTATTGAAACACTAGTCCCAAAGACAAGTATTAGTGAAATCAAAGCAGCTATTAAGAAGGTAAAGAAACACAAAGCTTCAGGTATACATTTAATTCCAGCAGAGTTAATAAAGAGAGGTGATTAAATATTAGTAATAGAAATTCATAAACTCCTATGTTCCATATGTAACCATGATGTAGTACCACAAGAACGGAGGAATGTATATAAAATATAATACCCATTTTTAAAAGGGGAACTAAAACAGAGTTTAACAAATGTAGAGATATCTCAGAACTATCAAAATGTTACAAATTTCTCTAACATAATTTTAATAAGAATGACCACATATGCGGAAGAAATAATTGGGTATCGTCAGTATAAATCTCGACTAAATAGATAAAAAAAATGTATCAGATTTTTACCATTAAGCAAATATTAGAAAAAATGTGGGAGTACATATAACATTATGGCATATCATTTTAGATATATTTTAAGAAGGCCTATGTTTCAGTTAAAAGTAATATAATATCATATGAAAATTTATTTTAGTTAAGTTAAAGATACCCAAAAAACTGGTCAAGCTAGATGAGGTATGTATTCTGAAAATTGAAAAATGACACTTGGACACGGGAATCGAACCCGGGTCCTTCGGCTTAGTACGCCAATGCTCTTACCACTGAGCTATCCAGAATTCATCCCATGCCCGTTGTCATTCTTCACTCATAGTTTAAGGCAGAGTCTAAGATGGACGTGCGGAAGTCGTCAGCTTATAAACATGTGATTATATAAGATCACAGCCATCAGACAACGCAGCCATTAGCGACTCGGTAGTTGGCATTTCGCAGCCATTCGACAATTATATATAATTGTACAGGATTGCATATATTAATGAAACAAATAGCCGAAGCTATCATTTATGCATTTTAGTGAGGATAACACCATTTAGATATCTAAGAGGTGTTATCCTCACTAAAATGCATTAACAATAGTTTCGGCTATTTGTTTCATTAAATGAGGTATGTTTGACAGATACGCATATCAGGGTACGGTTGAATATCACTTATCAGATTCTTTTGAAATACACAATGGCTTGAAACAAGAAGATGCACTTTCTCCATTACTTTTTAATCTAGCCTTAGGGCCAGTTTCATAGTCAAATTTAGTACGCCTCAAGTGCGGCGCATCACTAAGTACATGACGACACCTACCTAAACTCGAATGGAATGGGCCGTTCTCGCATAGGAAACTGGACCATTCCATTCTGGTTTAGATCCATTCTGGTTTAGGTAGGTGTCGTCATGTACTTAGTGTAGCGCCGCACTTGAGGCGTACTAAATTTGACTATGAAACTGTCCCTTAGACTTTAGAGTATGTTATTTGGGTAGTGTAAGAGCGTAGGGAAAGCTTGATATTAAACTGTACATTGCAGCAATCAGGATGAGCAGATGATTTAGCTTGGTCGGTCAATGGTAAGGTAGCTGTTGCAATAAATGTTTACATTCTACTATAGGTTAGTTAAATAATAATAATATTTAGCACCGCGTCTTACTACCCGTTCGGGTTATACGCTTTACGTACTAATTACTCTAATGGGTTAGGAATTGGGAAGGTTGAATTAAAGGAAGTGAACCCGCATTTGCGTGGAAGGGGGAGTGGAAAACCATTTAGGAAAAACCACCCCCAGTTCACCCGACCGAGATTCGAACCTCGATCTCCCCGTCCTCGGCAGTCGAGCTCTACACGACAAGCGCGTTAGCCAACTACGCCACTGAGGCGGGTATAGATTAGTTTAAAATATGTTTAGAAGTGAATGCTGAAAAGACTGTGTATAGGATTACACATAGAAAACAGATTGGGGACGATAGCTAAGAGATTACTGCAAACAACACATTTGTTATGCTTAATGAGTTAAGATATTTAGGATCAAGTTTAACTATCAATAACTATATTATAGGTGGAAAATAGTAAAGGAATACAGTTGGGAAATGCATGCTATTACTCACTCAGTAAGTTGTTGACATTTCAAATGTTGTCAGGAAATGTGACATTTAGATTATACAAAACAATAGCTATATCGGTTGTTCGTTATGTGTGTGAAACATGGGATCAGATCTTACCTTATATGACGAAAAAAATGTAGGGTGTTTGAAAAAAAAAGTTGTGTAAGATGATATTTGATCCATAATGGGATGAAGATACTTGAAGATGGAAGGTTAACATTAGAATGTGCCTGAAAGAAATAGTGTGTAAAGAGCTATACTATATAGGACTTGCTCATTAAAGGGATGGGGTGTAATGAGGCTGACTGTATATAACTAGCTTGTTTTTACGGCAATAAGCTTTCGAGTTCATAGTGCCATTGAGTAATAAAGGCACTTAATAAATTATAAATGTTATTATGAAATATTAAAATAAGACCAGTCGAGTAGCAACACATAAAAAATATGTTTATTCAAAATTTTTGTTTCACCCTCATAAACTATTCATATCTTCATAAAATGTAAACACATTTAAATACTTAACGTTCATATTAATATAGCTCTAGTTATATCACGTACAATTTATTAGGTCTAAATCAAGGCCTTATATTTATTTTATATAAAACAAAAAAACGATCTTTGGCTTTTTTCTGAAATTCAATTTTTCCATTGATCGGATAATCTGGGCTACAAAAACAATAAATTTATCATTATTACTCACCAAATGCGAATATTTTTTTAAATAAATTTTATTGAATAATTTTTACTTTCTCTGGACACCTCAGAAAGAGAGTATTGTGATCGTCAAAAAAATCTGTTTCAAAATTTTTATGCATGTCGACGTTTCATAACCCCTGAAACCATAAATGTTGCTTTCGCAATACCATCTGTCTGTCTCTACCTCGGGCTAGAGCCGAAACCATTTTACCAATTGGGCTCAAACTTGATATTCGGGTTTAAATAAAGTTCCCCGGAGGGATTTTTTGGAACTTTAAGTTTAACTCTAAATTCAAGGGTAGTTTATTGAAGGGCAAAAAGAGAAAAATAGTTTGTTTTTTACAAATTTTGCCCTAACAGTTTTGATTGAATTTTATATCTATAAGATCTTTATCAGTATAAACAAGATGACAACTCTCACTTTATTATTAAAATGACTTTGACGGCACTTTACATTTGGGAAATTTTCCAATTTGGATCATTTCTCCACAACTATTTGAAATAACTAGTTACTTATCATTGTAAACGTGTATTAATATTAAAGATAAAATGAAATGGAAATATATTTCTAAAAAACCAATAATTGCTGAGCTATAAACAACTATATATATACTTTTTAATTCGGATCTTTGAAAATGAATTTGATTCTTATGCTCTTTGGTATACAAAGATGTTTTTTATTTTCTTAATTTTTCTGTGTAAGAGTGTTCCTAGTTCAATATAGACTGTTTTTCACTTTTACATGTAAAGTATTATAATCTTGAAAATGGTCAATCTCAAGATGAAATGCCACTGAACTAAAAAATGTGCGTTTTACAAACTTTCTCTCTCTTTGAACATGTATGGTTTGTATAAAATAAATATTTAGATGTTAGATAATATTTTGTTATTTATTTGAGGTATTTAACGTACACCTTCTGTACTGACATATTATATCTGCACACGAGAATTTCTATGAGCGAGAGCGAAAGGGAGCCTACATATTGTGCCCGGAGAGGTAGTTTCACTTACTTTACAGGGTTATTTTACATGTCGCAATCAACCTGGGACTGACGTCTTTACTTCGATTCACTTTGATTTCCCTCTATTTTTACTTAAAAATATCTTGCATGGTGTGCAGTTGACAAGTTGAATCGTATCGTAAGCCACAAGTGTGACGTCAGTGTTCGTAAAATGCTTCTCGCTAGACACATTTCCAAACTAGGGGGCTCCTTAGTTCTAAGTGTAATAAATAATAGAATCCCTCACATTTTTCCAGATAAATGTATTCCTGAGTTTTAAGTGTGATAGAAGTAGATCCGTTCGCATGTTTCCAAACTAGATTCCTATGATTTTAATTTAGAGAATTGAGAAATAAATTTTTAGTGTCCACGTTTCAAAACCAGAGTTTTACAAGTTTAGGGGTGCATCTCAGTGGATTAACTCCATTTTCTAATTGTATTTAATTCAATATTGATTTTTAAACATATTATAAAATCTGACCATGCACAATACATTATGACGTTGAACTAAATCATACAAGTCTTTTAAATAAGACCAAAAACTTCTCTTATTAAATTCAATTCTTAGATTTTTATCTAAATTTAACTATTTTGCTTAAATTTCATAGTCATTTATTACAGGTTGCACCAATTCAAACCATTATTACTATTCTATTTATATTATATGATCATACATTTTTTTTGCATGAAATATTATTGAAAATTACACAGGGGCTATGAAACACCCCGTTAAGCTCGTGACTCGCAACTCGCACTTTTAAAGAGTAGGGTTATTCCCCTAGTAAGTCGTAACTAGGATGTTTATAAACTAGGAGCTTCCTTGGATAAAGTTAGAGGAACAAATTCGCTAGTACCAAGTGGAGAAACTCTGTCGTAAATCACCACAATTGTTGAATTGGTCATAAAATTGAGTTGAATTGTAGTTTTCCAAATCTTAAAGTAAAATAAACATTTTCCTGGCGGCTTATGGTGATTATAGTTTGATATCTCCTCATATAATTGGAAGCAAAAGGATTGTCAAATTTCGCACTAAGTTCTATTACACCCGCTTCAGTGGTCTAAGGTTCCTCGCAGTAGACTAGACTGCGGATGACGGGGAGATCGAGGTTCGAATCTCAGTCGGGTATTCTGAGTGGTCTTTTTTTTCAAAACTGTATTCCATTCTCCCTCCATGAAAATACGGGTACACTTAACCTGAATATAACCTCTTAATCTCTAAAATCATTAGCATAATAATTTAATTAGCGTATAACCTGAACAGGTAGTAAGATGCAGGCCTAAGAAAAAGTCTTACATTTTCAATTTGAACAATTTTCATATTTTGTATCAAAGTAGCTTTTCACTGAACAATCAAATTGATCATACCTTGAATAAAATTGTTCAAACAGTGTGCGTTGCGTTAAATGTTTGATTGAGCAACCAATATAATGATTTTTACGTGGTGTGGTGAATTTCACTTTTAATTTGCCACATCTGTGTCTAAATTAAAAAAGTATTTTGCCTCCTCATTCTTATTCATCAGGTTAATAAATTAAAGCCGGGGTTCAATCCTCGGTCCCGGCTCAGATTTATCTGATTACCAAACCCTTCCTTCACCTCTGACAAGACATCTTGTGAATGTGGGGAATGACAGGCCTCCACCGTGGTTCGGATTCCACGTTAAACTGTAGGTCCTCCATTTCATCTCACAATCACCCTACCATTACACATTAGCGTAAGTGTGTATAACCCGAACGGGTAGTAAGACGCGGTGCTAATAATAATAATAATAATAATATTAAATTAAATAGGCCAAGCCATTGTGTATGAGTTTAAAATATATTTTAAAAAACTGAGCCCAGTGAATGCTAAAAAGTTTATTAAGGGCACTGGAGCCTATACGGACAGAGTAATTTTACTAGTCAAGTTTATTCTAATATAATGGGAGTGACGAAAGAATATAGGGGATAGTATGCTTAATGATGGATACAACTCTATAAAACCAAACATTTTGTCTAACATATAAACATTTTAAGGTTGTGTATTTCGAATTTAGCATAATGTAGGTAGGCCTATATCAAAACATCAAATATTTTTCTTATGTGGGTAATATTTTTTGTTTATCGAATGTCCAAGATCCACAAATTAAAAAAACCCACTTAAAATGGGCAAACAAACCAAATTTTTGTAACAAAGGAACTAGTTTTGGATCATAAGGTGAGTGTGAATATCAATAAAAAAAAAGATTGTCTTAAAAATATGTATGGTGTTCTAATGACTCGTAGCAAATTAATGATGAGAAAGATCTATTAATTATAATAATAATATTTAACAACGCGTCTTACTACCCGTTCGGATAATACGCTTTTAAGTACTAATTACTCTAATGGATTAGGAATTGGGAAGGTTGAATTAGAGGAAACGAACCCGCATTTGCGTGGAGGGAGAGTGGAAAACCATTTAGGAAAAACCACCCCCAGTTCACCCGCCCGAGATTCGAACCTCGATCATCCCCGTACTCAGCGGTTGAGCTCAACACGACAAGCGCGTTAGCCAACTACGCCACCGAGGCGGGTAGAAAGATTTGTTAATGTACGTAATATTTTAAAAATCACACACTAATTGCTTCTTGAGATTTAAGAGAACATGTTTTAGATTAGGGCTTTCTTATTTGAAAATGCTGAAGGTCCACAATCGAATCTATGTGTCAAATGGTGGGTGGCCTCGTAATCGCATAGTTTTTTGCCAAGCTATGCAAAAATGAGAATTGGTACTTATTTAATTGGGGATGAAATATGAAGGGGTGATTTAAACATATTTAATTACAATTTAACCGAGTCAAAACATTCCGTTTAAGTTTTTTGGATTAAAAAAAACATAAATTTCACTGGCGTTTAACCCGAATGGTTATTAAAATACGATGCTAAAAAGAATCAATTTTACCACAGCAGATTACGTTTCTAAGAAACTTCGTGGGCTGCAAAATAAAAGGCATCGCGGGCCACCAGTAGGGAATCCCTCTTTTAGGTGGTTAACTAATTTATAAATCAAATGTAAATTTCCCTTGATAATTTGAAATATGGTTTGAAAACAAAATCCTTCAAGACACATTTCACGTCCTTACATATTTTATTCAAACCTAGTTGTTTTGAAAGGTCTCATCCAAATACAGATGACGCACCAAGAGACTTTTAGTTTCGGCGTGCCACATCTTAAAAAAACAACAAGAGGGTGTTAAACCGTACAGCCCCCTCCATGCAGAGCGCAGCGTGTCCTTTTACCCTCCCCACCTCCCGTCTCAACAAACCAGCCTCCCTTTCCCTCCCTCCACGGACAGTGTTTGTTTTTTTTTCTCTCGCCTAGTAAACAACTGAAATGCACCCCCTCCTATCCGACCCCCCCTTCTCCAGCCAACAAACTCACAGTACAAA